>CM050164.1:299915692-300140692 GCA_027410445.1 Discoglossus pictus | reverse complement strand
TGGGATTTTAACACTTAAATGGTCTTATTTGATTGTCTGTTATTCTTATTGAAAAAAAAAAGAAGATTTTAGTATTTTTTTCATTGTAAGCAGAAGATTGTCCGTGATTTGCTGGTTTGCTACTGTACAAGTTTTTATTACCCTCTGGGTAAACACCGCAGGGTTCCTGGATACAGTGCAGGACCTCTCCACACATTGTAAATTTACAGCCTGGCTGGCTCGGCCTGCTTCCATGCATACTTCTTCTTGTAAGTTAAGATTCTATTTTCAACAACATTTCTTGACAAACCATTTGGATGTCAGTTTAACAAACATTAAGAAGCCACTGTTACACAGGCCTTGGTGTTCAAAGTTTGCAGCACGAAATGTTTTGCTTCGTTTTGCCTCAACCGTAATAAACCTCTCTCTGTACTGACACGAGCTCTAACATGGAACAGCTGGAAACCAAGTGTATTGTTGAGGCCCATATAATTGTACCCAAGCCAAGTGTAAGCCAACATTTGTTAGTCTTTCCGTCTATTGTTTGGAAATATTTATTAACAATATTCCAAATTGCGTCAACATATCTGCAAAAATAAATATTTTCTTATATTCAGGAATTACTTTTTGTACAAGTATCCATATTGGACTCGCCCTTTACTAATAGATTAAAGATACTGGTTAGCAACACAGCTGTTCCTCTAAGAGGACAGTTATTTTTTACTGTAAAATTGCATGTCTAATACTGATCTTTCAGAGTAGGGACTATAGTGCCTGTAATCTAAATGTAAAAGAGAGCAATGATGATATAGTAAAAATTAAAGCCATACTTGCGGCTCCCCCTCCCCCCTAAAAAAAAAAAAAAAAAAAAAAAAAAATCCTTGCTTTTTTTTATTGTTGATGGGCTTGCCACAATGTATCTGGCATGTTTTATTTTTCCTCCTAGTGTGCCATAGTCTGCAGCACTTTTTCCGACCGGGATGGGCAGCTCATATAGATGGATTCCCATTTTAAGTGAGTCTAGATGCAAAAAGGTGGTATGTTTTGAGCCTCATTTGTTTGTTCCTGTCCAGAAGCCGTAAAAAAAAACCTGTTCTGTGAGAAAAATGGGTCTCCTGGCCTCGTTGAGACATGTAAGTGTACGCAGAATGGTCTTTTCTTTCATTACTAGTTATACACCTTTCTACTCACCATAATATATTTAAGCCTAGATTCAAATGAGCTGCTGTTTACGTGAACCCATAATGTAGCCCATAAAATAATTTGCTATTTAAATGGCGTCTTTTTGCGAGCCACAAACGATCTACGGGTTACAGGCTGAAAATCCCTGTGGTTGTAAAAAAATGTATCTTACAACCCATCTAAACCTTTGTTTCAAGCCCGTAAATGTTACAATCGCAAATCTCTATTCAATTGATACAATTCCTCAAGCCCGCAAATGTTTTCACACCCATAGATGGCAAATGTAGAAGAAAATCCTACGAGTGCCAGATAGGACTCGCAAGATTGTTAAACACCTTCACTTTAAATATGGAGAAGGTGATAAAAGACATTAGAATTAATTGCACAACAGTCTCGCAAACCTGCAATAATTTTTTTTTTATTTTGGTGCTATATCAATCTCAGGAATCCATACATATCAGGCCACCCACATGGACTAGAACATTTCCTTAATTTTTCTTACTTTGTACATTTCGGGATTGCGAGTCTGATCGCATATAGAACCCCTAAATGCTAATGGATTGACATGTAACCTCCATGTTTTACTGACGTAGTGATGATGGTCTCCATTTTCTATTGGCTGTTTCTAAATTGGTAGTACTGCCTTGCTTAATTGATCATGTTCACGCTCTGAAATGCTACATACGATTGCATGGTTTACGGTTTAGGCTTTCGGCTATTAAATTAATGGCTTGTTCAATTGAATTGCTCTGTAATTGCTGTAAATCTCAAGCCTGCAGATTTACGGCTTGTACAATGCAATCTGTGGGCTTGCAATTGAATAAGGCCCTTACAGCCTTATTAAATTGCGATTCGGTAAATTTAAAAGGGCTCTATTTTAAGCACACAGCATATTTTTTTTACAGAAGTTTTTAGTTAGCGAAGACCTTGCTTTTGGATAGAAGTTCACTAACTACAAACTTCTGTAAAAAAAATATGCTGTGTGCTTAAATAGAGCCCTTTTAAATTTACCGAATCACAATTTAATAAGGCTGTTAGTGTCTGGTCAGACTCGTATTATATCTCTGCTCATGATATACAAATATGTAACCGGGTGGACACTCCAGGAGGTGTAAATAAAATGTGCAATGATTGGGTGTGGTGATCAGACATCTATTATATGTATTTAAATATTTAATTATGTTAATTATTATTATTGTATCCCTGGTGTCTACTGGTAATTAATCCCTGGTATCTAGTGCATTGTATTGATGACGTGCGTTTGAACTCAGGTGCCGTAACCTTATTATAACTAATATGAGATCCTTGTGATCATCCACTTGTGGATATTCTTCCTAAAATGATAAAGTATAGTGTCATATTTATAGTATGCTACTTTGATTAATTTGATTTGCTAAAATATTTTTGCACAGTTTTAATATAAATAATTACAGCCTTTAATGTTTAACTATTTTACTCCATTTTTTTTTAATGATGGACTCTTTTTGTCTTTTTATTTGAAAAAGAATTAGAAATATGGAGAGACGGAGGAACAGTACACACAATCGCATATAATAGTTGTCAAACATAGCGAGGCGAGCCGTTGAAGCACAGGAGTCTTCCGAGCTCGGAGCACTTAGGCGCTCATCGCCTGCAAGCCATTAAAACACGTGGGACTTGGGCAGAAATGAGCACCGAAGGTCCTCAGAGTAGCAAAAGCTTTACATTGTGTGGCAAACAGCATTTTGCCATGGCTTCACATTTTATTGCCCCGTCATTTTTGACGGGCAAGTCGCTAGTTATTCATATTTATTAAAGGGACCGACTTTTCAACTAGAAATCAATGACAGTTTAACCCTGCCACTCAAGCCCAGACAGACTAGCAATCGGTCACCTCAGTATAATTTTTTCTGTTAAAATGATCTTATGTTCCTGTCTTGTTACATACTTCACAAGATGCAAACATTTAATCAAACTATAGTGATCCTTTAACCTTTCCTTCATATTATTGTTTTTATTGTTAATGTTTGTTACTTTAATTGCTGCTTACATATTCAATCTATAAAACAAATATTTATTTTTCCAGGGTAGTAATTGTGCAAAGTGCAGGTGATATAATATTGCAACTTTGCAGGGTTATTATTTTACCTGCCTAATTTATTTATTTTTTTTGACGGTTTTACACATTAATAATCTTAGTGACATTAAAACCTCCCCTTTGCACAGCTGCTAGGTTTAATTATCCTTGTCACCCAGAAGCAAGTGATATCTGGGATTTGTCATCACCATATGTGGATAATTAGTTTTTGTATAAGGGTTAAGCTGGTCATGGAAATATATGTATTAAAAAAGGTTGCACAGGAACATATCAGATGCTCATTTGTCCATTTTATCTACACCAACTAGAGCGTGTGGAAAATGATGTGCACAGCCAGATGTACATCCAATAGTGACACTGGTGCCAGGTGTTGGCACAGCTCATGAACTTGCAGTACTGGCTGCTCACAATATCTGAGGTTATTTGCTGCATTTTCTTGACCATTTAAGATAACAGGAGAATAGTAAAGTATGTAATACTTGGTAACCTGGAAAAGTCCACTGCAGTCCAACTTTTGTTGATTAAGAACTTAATAATTGAGAAAAAAATACACATACATTGCATATTTAGCTTTGTATACCAAATTGTAATTTTACTTTTCCTTCAGTGCATGTATCCTTGAAAACTAATAATCTTTCCATTGCTGCAACTGAAAGCTCTGGGAGCTGGCGATGCCACATTACTATTGTTTAGATAGAACTTCATGTGCAACCAAAGTCTCCTCCTTCTTTGAAAGCTATACCAGAAACCAAAATTGTAGTTCCCACTTCAGCAGGTTGGCATATAAAAGGTAATGTATTACATGCTGTATTTTATTTACCACTAGCGACTTGCCCGTCAAAAAATGACGGCAATGTTATGTATATGTTTGTCAAGTTGTTTAGTTATTAACATATATTTTTGACACTTGTAAGTATTTTAATATGAACGTGTATTTTTGTAAAATGTTGATGTAATGGTTTTTTAAAATGTAATTAGTATCTGAAGAATTGTTAACTTGAATATACATTGAATGAATAGGAAAGCCAAAAGTAAAAAGCCTTTTTTAAACGTTGCAAATTTTAAGATGAAGTTTAAAATATATGTAAGCAATAACCATCAAAGTATATATTTTTAAACTTGAACTTTATTTTTTATGTAAGTTTAGAAGTTGACAAAACATTGGTATAATTTTGAACATTATAAACATGAACATAGTGAATACATTTTGTAAAGTAATTTTTTATTAAAAGTATTAACATTTGAATGTAAAAACAATTGACATTGAAATTAATCAGTATTACAATTCAATTTCTATCACAATAATTGTTAACTTGAATATACATTGAATGTAGAGGAAGGCATACAGTCAAACTCTTCTTAAAACGTACGTAATTAAACTAATTTATTACTGAGCACATAAATTGGCGATAAACATTAATGTAGGTAGTAATCTTAAGATAACAGACAATATTTACATTGTGACTTAAAAGGTGCTTGACCTCTTAACATCCACTTTGTAATATGTTGAATGAAATAACTTGAAAATATATTAATTAAACTTGTAACATTAGAAACATTAACATAGTGACTTAACATTTTAACATAATTTTTACTAACAATGCAAGGCAAGTATTTTGTGAGGCGAATCATTCATAAACATGACTTCCATTAATTATGACTGAATTAAACAACCAATTGTTATGTATTTTGCAATGCTTTTAAAAAATCTTGGCATCTTTAATTAGTATCCTTCAAAGTTATAGTACTTCATAGTAGACAATGTTTTTAGTAAAAATACGTCCATCTTCTAATAAATCACCTTGACTTTCATTGTTTTCAATGTAAACTTTAATAGCCTGTGGATTTTTGCACCTTGACAACGCAACGTACAATTGACCATGTGCAAAAACTGGTTCTTCCAAGAAAATACCCACAGATTTGAAAGTTTGACCTTGTGATTTATTAATGGTCATGGCAAATGCCATAATAATGGGAAATTGTCTTCTTTGAAGTATAAAAGGGAGACTACTTTCACTTGGTGCTAAATCTATTCTTGGTATGAAAACTCTCTCTCCTCTATGGGTCCCAGTTAAAATTTCAGCATCTATAAAATGGTCCTTTAATTGTTGAACAATTAATCTTGTGCCATTGCATAGGCCTTTTTTGGGATTCATATTTCGCAGTAACATGATAATTGCACCTTTCTTTAGCTGCAAAATATGTGGTGGCATTCCAGAAGGAGTTAAAGAGTTTATGAATTCAGTCGAAAAGTTAGCCTGACTTTCATTGTCATCAGCAAGTACAGAATCAGCACTGTGATAATTTCTTTGTGGTGCATAAATTTTTTTTAAAATTTTATTATTGAGGATTAATGCATCTTTATTTTTACACGTCAGTATGACTTGGTTGGCAAGCTCGGAATATTCTTCGTTATTTATGCTCCCTTCAAATATAGCCGATATAATATCTTGTTGACAAATCATATGAGGTGGGATCTCTACAGTGTCGTCAGGTAAATGTAGTATTTTTTCTGTTCTGCCTTCTCCAATTTTAATAAGCCAATCATTGAAATCAGTTTGGCCTTCTGATCTCATATTTTGTTGCAGTTGAAGATGGGTAAAATGTTTCCATACTGTACTTGACTTTATACATGTTTCGATAATGTCAGTTCGATTGCCATGTACAACAACAGGTAATGTTTGTCTAAAATCGCCACCCAACAACATTACCTTTCCACCAAATGGAAAAATATTATCCATGACTTCACGAAGCAAACGGTCAATACATTGGAGGGCATAGCATGACATCATTGTGGCCTCATCTATTATAATTAATTTACATTTCTTCAATTTCTTTGCTTGTAAGGATGTCATGCGAATATCTGACACAGAATTTTCTAAAATAGGCACTGGCAGTTTAAATCCACTATGAACAGTTCTTCCACCTTCTAATAAAAGTGCAGCAATTCCAGTAGTGGCAAACGCCATTGCTATTTTTCCTTGTGCTCGTACTGAACTCATTAATAAATTGTACAAATATGTTTTTCCTGATCCGCCAGGTCCATCAAGATAGAAATAACGCTCTGTCACCATGTCATCATCTATAGCATTTTTAATGGCATGAAATGCTTGCAATTGTAGTGTATTTAAAGTTGCAAGTCTTTCTTCTGTTCTTTCTGCTTGTAGTTGAATGTCATAGTCTTCAAAGTTAATGTCATCTATAAGACCTGGATCAGGCAAATTAAAACTTGCACAACTTAATCCATGAGTTAAAAAGACTTCTTGGATTTCCATTAACGCTTTTAAGTGTGCAATGGGTTCATTGTATCGTCGCATAAAGTCTTCAGCCATATTACTTTTAAAAGTCTCCCACAAAGCTAATGCATTTGGAGCATTTGAGAAGATACAAATAAAAGCAAATTGTTCTCTCATCTGTCGCGGCATTTGACATTGTGCTGCTTCTTCTAAGCATCTTTCCCACTCTGTATCATCAGCGAGTAAGTTTCTATGTCTTGCAGCTAAATGGAAGGATTCATATACATTGTCATTAACAGTTCTTAAGTGTTCAAAACTTTGTGCTCCAGGAACATTTAAAAGTAATATCCGTAAGCAAAAACGTTCAACATCTCTTGGACTGACTGTGTAAATTCTTGGAATAATTTTATTGCCTCTGGTTTTTCTTGGTCTCCATAATCCATTCACAAAAACATAGTGATATGGAATTTCAATATATAAGTATTGTGTTGCTTCAGCATCAGTGGAATTTAATGCAAACCATGCAGTTAGTGTAGTGTGACGATCTTCACTTTGGGCCAATGCATTCATTTCATTTCCAGCATGGAAATAGACTAAATGTCGTTGTGGCAAATGTACTGCTAACCTATATACTGCATGTGATCTATCATGCATTTCAAATTTTAAAAGCCGCCACATAGCTTCTGGCGCACTGACATAGCGAGCATCTACATGAGATGCAAGTTCATCATGTACTAACTCACTACTTTCAGGGTTGTCTGCACTTTTGACGACTACAGTAGCTGCATCGTAACCTTTGTAAATATATTTATAGACATATTTAATTGATTTGATGGAAGTGCAGGCTTCTACGTTGATGTGGGCGTTGTACTTCATGAGTAAATGTGGATTGTAGGGTACTACATATCTATTGTCCACTTTTTTCCCACGAATAATGGCACTATCTCCTTCTCTTCTTTTATAAAGTGGATATCCATCACAATTGGCATAGGTTTTGTCTCTATAATCTTTGGGAAATTCTTTGGAACATTTATTATTTTCCATACATGGTGATTGTGGATTAAGGTCACCACAGGGTCCATGAATCATGCGATGAGTAACAATCTCATATAGTCTACCATATAGTTCTGGATCTGGTAGTTCAGCAACAATGACTGCATCCACTTTGTCTGAAGTATCTAATTTATCTTTTTCTTGAAGTATTATTAGAAGATGTGCATGTGGAAGGCCTCTTTTTTGAAATTCAATGGTATATACATAAGCAAGACATTTGCCAAATAACTGATTTATAGTGAAGTCACGTATTAATTCATTTAATTTAATCTTAAAAACTCTGGCTACTAAATCTGGTCGATCTGAAGCAGTTTGTCCAAGAAGTAGATTTAGTGTAATTTCTGGCCATTGTGGATTACATGTAAATGTCACAAATAAATCGGGTTTGCCAAATTTTGTCACAATAGCCATAGCATCATTGTATCTTTCTCTCATATTCCGAGGAGATCCTTGAAAGGAAGATGGTAAAATGATGGCTTTGCCAGCTGTCATGTCTCTGCTTGTAGCCACGTCAGCAACATAGTCCATGAGTCCAGAATATTGTTCTACACGGAGTTTATCTTGTTGATATTTGATAAAGTTTAAATTATTTGCCTCAACTTGCAAATATGAATCAATAATCCATTGTTGTGTTAGTTTCCCACCACATAAAATTGGATTAAATACATTGCGAATGGCAATTTGAGCTACTTTAAATTCAAGCATAGAAACATTATTTCGGATTCTGCCTTTAGCATTTGGGTAACTGGGAAGAGTTAATTTTGGTTGCCAACCTGCTTCTCCGTGTGGGAAAAAGATGGGATATGTCATTGGATCTAAATTTGGACTTAAGATACTCATATTAATAAACGGTTGGTCCTCATTTCTAGGATATATTCGTATGTCTCTTTGAAATGGTGGTTCTCCTTCATCATTGTGAAACACCATTGCAACCTCATTTGTTGTTGGCAAGTTATAACGACGTTTATCAGTATGTCTGTCTCTTTTAAGCACCATATTAACCTTCGGCATTGGTAATTGATGTGTTTGTGAATGAAGTAGTTGTTCATTTTCTACTTCTGCCAATTTTTTATAAGCTTTACTGTAGGGATTGTTGTCCATAATATTATTTAGCTCTATGAAAACAGTGGGTAAGCATTTTTTATTTTCTTCCATCTGCATACGTTGGTCAACAGCTTCCATTGTATCTAGGACATATAGTTGAGCGAATTTTCTTTTATTTCCTTCCTCTGGATGTAAATGGGAAGTGCGATGATAAATTTGTCCTTGGACTTTAAAACAGTAAGGACCATGTCCTGGTACATTAGCAGCCAATGTTGCCCCCATAGATGCAAATGATATGGCACTATTGTAGGATCTTATGTTTGTCTTAAAATTTTTGTAATTTGGAAAAGTAGGTTCAGTCAGAATATTTAGTAAATAGGTTGGAAATTGTTTCCTTTGTGGAAGTTTGAACTTTCCTTTTTGACAACAACTAATAAATTGTCCATCTCGGGGTCTCTCCTGTTTAAAATAATAAGCCTCACAAAATTGACATTGAGTAGTCATGTCCCCACAACTATGAACCTCTACTGCTAAAGACTTCATTAAAGGACAATTTGCAATGCATATTGGATGTTGACTTTGATATTCATCAGATGAAAAGTCATGAAATGTTTCAACAACAGGTTCTAAATGTTTAGTTTTTTTCGTACATTTTCTTGGTATATGTTGGACTTGTTCGGTTGAAATGTCCTGTAAGTTTTTAGTAAGAGTTTGTAAATGCTTTTTTTTGGTAGTTTTTTTTTTTGGTCTGTCTTGACTGGTATGTTGTAAAATGTCATCTGATGTTTTAGGAACAATTTGTAAATGCTTTATTATTTTTTTATTTATTTTGGTTGTATGTTTCATTTTTGCAGCGGATATTCTTTTATTTGCAAGTCTTTTGCGTTCTTTTTCTCTTCTAATTTCTTTCTCCTCCGGTGTCTGCTGGGCGGCCCATCTCTCTTGTCTTTCTCTAGTTTGACGTCTTTTCTTCTCTTCTTTGGTCTCGTTATCAGCCATATTAATCTGTAAACGGAAACAAATAAATGTAATTGTGTATATTTAAATTTGTAATTCCTGTTAAAGATGATTGTGCACAATTGTTGAAATAAAAGGCAAATCATGAATGTATCATTGATATTTAGTTAAATTTATAATTCCTGTCTTCAGTGGCTCAGAATTTTTCCAATGGAATACTGCTGTAAATAAGCATGTAACATATTTATTTAAAATAATGGTTGTATTTATTAAAAACTTTGTTTGTGGATAGATATTTACCACTGCAAAACTTCTTTGGTGAAAAAAAAAGTGATGTGGTTATTGAGCTATGTATTGCATAGTAGCAATTTAAATAAAATAAGTGAGATAGTAAATTAATTAATTTATTTTTCTGTTGAGACGGATGCAACTGAAACCAGTTTCTTTAGTGTTATTCTTTAGTAGTTATTATAGTTTACCTTGGTTGAAGTGTGATTTAAATCCGAATGTTTGTTGCTCCTCGTTTCAAAATCGTTGTCCAATGGTGTGGTCCTCTGTCGGAAGTCCTCGTCCGATGGTGTGGTCCTGTCGCGATAGCCCCTGTCCGATATTGTGGTCCTGTGGCGATATTCCTCGTCCGATGTTGTTGTCCGTTGGTGAAAGTCCTCGTCCGATGGTGTGGTCCTGTGTTGAAATTCCTCGTCTGCTGGTCTGGTCCTGTGTTGAAATTCCTCGTCTGCTGGTCTGGTCCGAGTCCTCGTCCGATGGTCCGGTCCGGTCCTGTGGAAAAAGTCCTCGTCCGATTGTCTTCACGCAGTATCTGTTGTAATGTAAAATAGAAAATGTTGTTTGAGTGAAATGTCTTTTAAATAAGTAAAAAATGTATTAATTTTGCTGTATTGTATCAGTTATATTTATTTTTTTTAAAAAATTTGTTTTTAACTTTCTGTACAATCCCAAGACTTTTGTTATTCTTATTTAAGGTTCTTAGTAAGGCTTGTGGGTTGTGATATATTACATAAGAATATGAATTTATTTTGCTATGTGTTTATGTTAGTTTTTGTACAATCCTGTTTTGTGCGCACCACTTGTGGTATACTTATTTAACCTTTATTTGGATGGTTATAGTTAGTGAAACATGAAATAATATAATTAATGTAGTTTGCTATGTGTTTGTGTTAGTTATTGACAATCTTGTTTGGTGCACATCACTTGTGCAAAACTAATTTCTTCTTGATTGTACAGGTTATAATTTGTTAAACATTAAAGAAGAATGTTAATATAGTTTGCTATGAGTTTGTGTGCTTTTTTATACAATGCTATTAGGTGCACAACACTTTTGTTATTCTTATTTTTGGTTATTTGTAAGGCTTATAGGTTGTTAAACATTTAGTCCCTCATTCAATTGCGATTTTGCCAATTGAATACGGCTCTAAATAAGCACATAATATATATTTTTTAAAGAAGTTTTTAGGTAGTGAAAACCGTGCTTTTGGATAGATGCTTAATAACTAAAAACTTCTTTAAAAAATATATGTGATGTGCTTATTTAGACCCCTATTCAATTGGCAAAATTGCAATTGAATGAGGGCCTTAATAAGAAATTCTGTTTTGTGTGTAGCAGTTTGTGTGTCATTGAATTGCGATTTGGCTAATTGAATTGTGCTGTAAATGAGCACATAGCATATTAGCATATTAGTTAAAATAATTTTGTAGTCATTGAAAAACTGTATTTTTGATATTTTTTTATTAACTAAGGGCCTCATTCAATTGCGATGTGGCCAATTGAATAGGGCTCTAAATAAGCACATAGCATATTTTTTTAAAATAAGTTTTTACTTAGTGAAAACCTTGCTTTTGGATAGATGTTAACTAACTAAAAACTTATTTAAAAAAAATATGTTATGTGCTTATTTAGAGCCCTATTCAATTGGCCAAATTGCAATTGAATGAGGCCCTAAAACCTTAGTTTTAAGCTATTGTTATGTTGTTATTTAGAGCCCTATTCAATTGGGCAAATTGCAATTGAATGAGGGCCTTTGTGTGTACCATATGTTGCATAGTTTGGCCCTCATGCAATTGCATTTTTTACAATATAATAGTACTGTAAGGCCGTAATTGAATTGCAATGTAGAAATTTGAATAGGGTTCTAAATAAGCACATCACATATATTTGTTAAAATAGCCATATTTAATTTTCCAAAATAGCAATTGAATAAGGGCCTTTGGTTACTGCATTTGTTATATTGTGAGCTACTTATTCAATTGTGTTTTGGCCAATGGAATAGAGCTCAATATCATCCCACAGCATTGTATTTAGTGAACTTGTATCCAAAAGGAACGTGTTCACAAAAGAAAAATTTCCTAAAAAATATGCTCTGTGCTTATATAGAGCCCTATTGAAATGGGCAAATCACATTTGAGTGAGGCCCTTGGGCATTAAAGACATATAGGTCCTCATTGAATTGCAATTTTGCCAATTGAAGAGGGCTCTATATAATTACATAACATATTTATTGAGCAAAGTTTTTAGTTATTGAAAACCTTGATTGTGGTTAGAAGTTCATTAACTAAAAAGTTCTGTTTCCAAAATATGTTATGTGCTTATATAGAGCCCTATTGAAATGGGCAAATCACATTTCAGTGAGGCCCTTGGCCATTAAAGACATATAGGTCCTCATTGAATTGCAATTTTGCCAATTGAAGAGGGCTCTATATAATCACATAACATATTTATTGAGCAAAGTTTTTAGTTATTGAAAACCTTGATTGTGGTTAGAATTTCAGTAACTAAAAAGTTCTGTATAAAAAAAATGTTATGTGCTTATATAGAGCCCTATTCAAATGAGGAAGTTGCAATTGAATAAGGCTCATGGTTATTTCTTATTTATACTTAATACTTTACCTTGATAGAAGTTTTGAATGACAGACGGTCCCCTCCTGCCAATCTTAATCCGCCGGTCTTCTTGTAGTGTCTGTTTGAAAAAGAAAGTGAAATAGTTATTTGTATATTTATAATTTGTCATCTAGCAAAGCATGTCCTTTTGAGCATGTAATGTGTTCTTGTATCTTACCTCTTCAAATTTGTTGCTGTTCTTTAAAAGGGATTGTGCTTCACAGTGCACGGTGCAAATTGTTGAGAGACGCTGTTGATGCAGAGTCTGTTTGAATATGAAACGAAATAGAAAGATTCAGCTTTATATGATCTATTGAATTGCAGTAAATTAATTCAATTAACCTTAATTTTTGTTGGGGGCTACACACAAATCTCACATACATGAAGCACATTACATAGTTTAATGTAATTATTTTGTGTACGTGTGACATATCAGTATACATGAGTCAAATGTAAATGATTAAATTAACATTATATTTATTTTTTCCAACACACATAAATGTGTGTGTGTGAGATGTAACTATAGATGATACACATATATGTGCGTGTGACATATCAGTATACATGACATATAATGTCATTAAAATGTAGTTGTTTACTGATTTTGTTGTAAGCTAATTTTGTTGCATTGGTAATACACATAAATGTGCGTGTCACATGTCACTATACATTATAGACATATATGTCGGTGTCAGATGTCACTATGAAGGGGCAATACACAGAAATGTGCGTGTCACATGTCACTATACATTATAGACATATATGTGCGTGTCACATGTCACTATACATTATACACATATACGTGCGTGTCACATGTCACTATGAAGGGGCAATACACAGAAATGTGTGTGTCAAATGTCACTATACATTATAGACATATATGTGCGTGTCACATGTAACTATACATTATAGACATATATGTGCGTGTCAGATGTCACTATACATAAAGCTCTGTTTAATTTTGTTTGGGAGCCTATACACATAAATGTGCCATACATGATGACTACATAAATCCTAGTTGATTTTTTTATTTGTTTGACCTGACCTGTTAATCAAATTTAATATATTATAGCTTACCTGTCAGTTGTAATTTGCACAATGTAAAGTAGTAAATTAGTAAAGAATTGTCTTCTCAAGTAAAAGCAGCAGTTATCTCAGAAGTCACTCCGTTGATCACCTGAGGAGAAATGTATTTTTTAGTTGAAAATAGGCAGTATTTATAAACTTGTAGAAAGTTCTGGAAAGTGAGACCGTTAGAACGCAATACGCATGCGCTATTTGCGTTCCAGCTTACAATTTGCGTTCCATCCGCCATTTTAGGCGTATTACTGTTTAAAATGGTGTTTAATATGATTGTGATACGTTCCGCATAGTATGTGTTTCATTATTGCGAGTAAGTGTAGTGTAGTTACGTCTGAAGCCTCGTTTTCGTTTTGTTCGTCGGCCATTTTTTCTCTCGCTTAGCGATGGTATTAGTGTCTAAAGTGTTTATTTTGATTTAAATGTAGGTGTAACTTGTTTTTTTGAGGTGCTGGCTGGTTCCTCTTGCTGTAGGTAAGCTTTTTATGTGCTTGTTGTGTGTCTTTGTTAAGTTTTAAATGTTTGTATGTCGGCGTGTTGCGTCCGATGTTTGCGAAGTCGTAATGTGTAGTAACGTGTCTCGTATGGTGTTTGCGTGTGTAGCCTCGTTTTCGTTTTATTCGTCGGCCATTTTTTGTGTCGCTTAACAAAGTATTTAGTGTCTAAACTCTTTTATTTTGAGTGCAATTAAGTTGTAAGTTGCATTTTTGAGGTCCTGGGTGCTTCCTGTTTGTGTAGGTAAGTTTTTTATGTATGTGCTGTGTGTATGTATTGTGTTTGTAATTTTGTAATGTTCGCGAGTTGCGTCCGAGTGTTGCGAGGCCGTAATGTGTGTGAACGTGTGTCGTATGTTGTTTGCGAGTGTCGTAATGTGTTGCGACGTAAATTTGTTTTTGCAAGGGTCGCAGTTGCTGCAACTGAAGACCTCCCTTTGCGAGGTCCTCAGGTGCTGGCATGGAGCGCCTGCGGCGCTCCAAGCCAGCAACTGAGGCCCTCGCTTCGCGAGGGTCCTCAGTTGCTGGCAAGGAGCGCCTGCGGCGCTCCATGCCAGCAACTGAGGCCCTCGCTTCGCGAGGGTCCTCAGTTGCTGGCAAGGAGCGCCTTCGGCGCTCCCTGCCAGCAACTGAGAACCTGGCACAGTGCCCTCGCTACGCGCGGCCCGCGACTCGCTGCGCGAGCCGCGGCCCTCGCTACGCGAGGCCCGCGACTCGCGCAGCGAGTCGCGGGCCGCGCGTAGCGAGGGCACTGTGCCAGGTTCTCAGTTGCTGGCAGGGAGCGCCGAAGGCGCTCCTTGCCAGCAACTGAGGACCCTCGCGAAGCGAGGGCCTCAGTTGCTGGCATGGAGCGCCGCAGGCGCTCCTTGCCAGCAACTGAGGACCCTCGCGAAGCTTCGCGAGGGCCGCGGCTCGCTACGCGAGCCCGCAGCGTTAGCAACAACTCGTACGCTCACAACTATATATGTGATTATAAAAACCTTTTCAAGTGCAGGTTGGGAGGTTATTTAAAGACAAGAGCAGAGATATAAGGGGGTGCACGTTTGAGGGTTTTATGACGGGTCAAGATTTTAAATTTAATTCTGGAGGCTATGGGAAGCCAGAAGTGTGACTGACAGAGAGGAGCTGCTGACATCGAGAGATGAGACTAGCGGAGGCTTATGGACTGAAGTGGAGAGAGACCTGGGACCTGCCTTGTGAGAGAAAGTGATCTATTTTGGAAATGTTTAGTTGAAAATAACAAGATGTAAAAGATGAAAGCATGATAATAAAAATAATGTTATGTATGTACAATAAATTGCCAATGCTCCCATTCTGTGCCATGTAAAACACAAAAACAATAGGTGGAGGGAAAACATTCTGCCCCTGGGGGGAAGAGACACAGGGGAGGGAGAGGGGGAAAGAGAGACAGGGGAGGGAGAGGGGGGACACAGAGGGAAGCACACTTCCCACCCTCGGCTTATACTCGAGTCGGCTTATACTCGAGTATATACGGTACATTTGTTGACAAAAATGTTCATTTTTAACAAGGAAACCTCTTAAATCCTATTGAAAACACTGGCTGTATGTATACACTCCAACTGTAATTTTCTCAGTTGCCTCTACCATCAGGACTGAGCATTAATTTCTGCAGAGACTCAGCCAATGTCACTGGGTACATACCATCCATTCAGCAGTTTCACTCTCCAACCATCATTTTTCCATTTTCTTTTTACCTTTTGCCTCTAGACCTAGATCTTCACATGCCACCACCTTTCTTCAGCATATGAATTCATATCACGTGCCCTCCCACCTATGATTTGTGTTAATTTATAGAACAGGTTTAGCACAATCACCTCATGTTTATATATCCCTTTTATAACTTAAATTGAGTTTTCAATCTTATAAGGTACTTTGAAAAAAGCACCGTGTACGTAAAATTTTATACTCAGACAGGCCCGTCCTACTTTTCTCCATGTATTTATTTTTTCTTTGTACTTAACCCTTGTATAGCGCTACGGAATATGTTGGCCTTTACAAAAAACTGTAATAATATGTAATGTCATGTTTCATTTGAAGCATCTGAATCCTTCACTTAATTCAAGGTCATCTGACACTTTGTGAAGCAAATAAACAAAGTTAAATTGTGTATATCCACAGGATCTGTGATGAACCCTTGTGTTGTTCATTCTCAGAGATGCTTCTGTGACTTTTTTTTTTTTTTTTTCATTTTGGTTGTCGCAGAGTGATTTTACTATGCAGAGCCACTTTAGTGGGATCAAGCAAATAAAATCACTAGTGCAGAGATGGTCAGAATTAAGTGAGGTGGGGTCTACATTTTCATTATTTATCCTAATGAGATGAACCACTCTACAAGGTCAACTGCCACTTTACCGTCACACTCAAACATATGTATGGATTGCACTTCTTCCCACACCTGCACTAAGCTCCAGTAGGATCATTTCTCTTCCTCCATGGAGGCTGAATATGGTATGCAGCTTGTTACATGATTCAGACAATACAACTTATAATACCAAAACTGAGCTGGCGGACCATTAAAAAATATAATAATGCTACAATGAAGAGGAGCCAGGGTTCTTCTAAGGGTGACCAGCTGTTCTGATCTTGTAATCAAAAGGAAATCTAGAGTAAAAAAGCATATCTAGGCCTTTCTCTTCTTAAAATTAAATGATGTTCCCGAATAAGAATTTTTATTTTGCAGAGATATCACCTTATTTGAAAGGAAGAGATTTTCATTTATTGTTCTGTGTATTATTATTAGTAACAAAGAATGCATTACTGGGCACCAAACAATGTAATACATTGAAGGATATCTAAAGGGAATCTATTATTAAATAAAGCAGCGATTCCTACTGAAGCCTGGTTTGCAGAAAGGTCCAGCAGAAGGGTGAGTTGTGATGGCAGAATACTATAGACTGTAGGAAGGAAGTGCTCTCAGATGTGAGCTGATAAAGGAAACCTGTATAACGTACGCAAAATGCTATATAGTGATATTGAGACTGATTCAGCAAAAACTAACTTTTTGATAAAAAGAGACTGAAAAAGTTTAGGAAAAGAGCCAGCCTACCTAAACTGGTCTTCCTGAATATGATATGGAAGGATCACTGCGTGTCATATTATTGACAATATGGTTATATGAAGAACCTGGATTAATTATGTGCAAAACTGAAAGTGTTTAAAGGAACATAGAAAACATTTTTTTCTTTGAAGCATATAAAGAAGGATATTTTTGATAACCTACCACTGTTTAACTGACATGGAGGCTTGCCTCTGTCAGCCAATGAACAATAATATTGATGTACGAGTCATACTTCTCTGCAAAATAAAAAACACAGATGTATGTCTGCTACGTGCACTTCCTGTTAGTTTCAATTATGTTTAAACAAGTTTTACACAAATGCTTAATGTTTAAATGGTGCTCTGTTTTAAATGCATAAAAAAATATTGTTTTCTATGTCCCTTTCAGATATATAATATAATATATATATATAAATTATACCCTGCTTTATGATACCCAGCATATTGCTGATTCGCTGTTGCGTAGTTTTTGATTGAAATTCCCAGTTTAGCGCTAAATCTCATATCTCCGTTTTAAATCCCTGCTTAGTCCACTTTTCACCGCTATATCGCTGTTCAGCGCTATGGCTTTAAAATGCCCTGTTTAGCGCTGATTCACATAGCGCTTGTGAATGCAGGAACACATGCACAGCGCAGAACAGGGTTTTCCTGTATAGTCTTTATTGCAATTTGTGTTCAGCTTTGCTTTTAAAGGGCCAATATAGTTAAAGAACAGACACTTGTTTTTCAAGTATGTATGTACCTAACTAACAATATTAGCAGCTGTATAGCCATGGACATAAACCTTTTTTGTGAAAATCTGTATTTCTGAAGACTGTTTATAGTCTGAGTGTAGGAATCAGTTTGTTACATCACATCCTGAGAGCTGGATGATGGCAGTGAGTGTTTTAGCTATCTGTGAAGTGACGAATGGGGAAGATCAGGAAGAAGTCCAAAGCCTTTGTTGGATTATCTGATCTGATTTAAAATTGACACCATGTTCTTCCCCCTCACAGGCCCAGAAGCAGCCAGGTTGCATCAACTTATGCAACCACAGCTCTCCATAAATGTAAATGACCTTCACACACTCCAGGGTTTTGCAAAGATACACTATTCTTTTTTTTTTTTCCTTCAAATTAAACAAGCACTAACTTTCTTAAACAGTCTTTTAGTGCTTGAGCTCAGCATAAAACTCTGTCACATACTCCCAACAAATGCCAGCACTTTCTTCTTATCGTATTACAGTAATATGGACATCAACTTTTAACTTTTTTGCCTTTCTTAAGGCCTTTTATATATATATATATATATATATATATATATATATATATATATATATATATATATACACATATATATGTGTATATATATGTATATATGTGTGTGTGTGTGTGTATATATATATATATATATATATATATATATATATATATATATATATATATATATATATATATATATATATATATATATATAAAATGGGATATAATGGCTGGTCTATTTCTAGTCATCAAGGGCTAGAGCTCTGGTATCTGGTACTTAGTTCAAAATCTGTGAACTTTTTCCCAACAAAGTGTTTCTTTTTAAATGTGACCTTTCCTATCACATTTAAAACAACATTTTGTAAATACATATATTTAATGCCAATGCTTTACTTATTTTTTTCTGTCAAAGTACATAGTTTCAAACATAACTTTTTTTTTTATTGTTGCATGAAAGCTGTAATCACTAGTCAAACTGCAGTTATGCTGAAGCAAAAGCCATGTTTTTTTTTTTTTTTGTAGTGTGAGCATACAATTCTTTTTCTGTACTTTGCTTTTCCTTTTTTTTAAATAAAATCTGTTTGAAATCGGTACTGACAGAACCTAATTAGAATGCATTTAATTAATTGTGATGTTTATGTATGGTTATTAAACGTCTTAAGAAACCACTGCTTTTTGATAGCTAGGAATTATTTTGATTTTCTTTCTTTCATTTGTTCCATAACCAATGAATTAAAAAAAAAGTAGAAAAAGCGTTGTTTATTGAAATATTGGTTACTTAAATAGTTACATGGTAATTCAGGTTCAACCTTTTTTTAAGATTTCCTCTGATCTGCAATATGCGGATTAATTAGTTATTAATTAGTTGTTAATTATTAATCAACTATTTTTTTAATTAATCCAGAGGAAGGCAAACAAAAACAAAGACCCAAGTAAAACTTAGCCAATCGTCTCAAAGGGAAAAAAAATAATTCCTTCCTCTCCCCAGATACTGGCGTTCAGATTTCTCTCTAATTATCCAGGATAACCCTGACTTCCCTTCTTAATTAGAAATAAATCCAGTCCCCTTTTTAAAGTTATCTATTGAGTACACTGTCACCACTTCCTCTGGTAGAGAATTTCACAGATTAACCACCCTTACTGTGAAGAGCCCTTTTCTTTCTTTAAGGTGGAATCTTTTTACTTCTAACCTCAAGGGATGTCCTCTTGTCAGTTGAAAACCTCTTGGCACAAAAAGCTCCCCTGACAAATCTTTTATACTGACCCTGGTTGTATTTATATAAGGTAATCATATCCCCTCTCAGATGCCTTTTTTTCTAGAGAAAATAAGCTTAATTTGGTTAGTCTTTCTTCACAACTTAGCCCCTCCATTCCCCTTATTAGTTTTGTTGCCCTCCTCTGTACCTTTTCCAGCTCTAAAATGTCCTTTTTATGAAGTGGTGCCCAAAATTCTACTCCATATCCCAAATGAGGGCGTACTAGAGATTTGTATAGTGTCAGAATTATATTTGCTTCCCTTGCTTCTATGCCCTTCTTGATACATGCTAATATTTTATTTGCCTTTGCAGTTGCTGCTTGGCTTTGAGCGCTGTTACCTAGGTGGTTGTCCACAAGCACTCCCAAATCCTTTTCAATATCTGATACACCTAAATTTGCTCCATTAAGATTATAAATTGCATGGCTAATTTTCCTTCCCAGATGCATACCTTTACATTTATTCGTATTAAATCTCATCTGCCATTTAAATGCCCATTCCTCAGTTGGAGGGAAAGCACATTATTATCTGACTTAATTAGATAATACACAACTTTGTCATCAGCGAAAATGGAGACACTACTTTCCAGTCCCACCTCTAAGTCATTAATAAATATGGTAAAAATTGAGGACCTAATACTGAACCCTGAGGAACCCCACTTACCATATTAGTCCATTCTTAGTATGCTCCATTTACAACAACCCTTTGCTTCCTGTCTTTTAGCCAGCTCTCAATCCATGCACAGTAGTCTTCCATGTGACACTGTATCAAAAGACTACATCCACTGATTTGCCTTGATCCAGGTTCCTGCTAACCTCCTCAAAGAAACTAATTAGATTTGTTTGACATGACCTTTCCCTCATAAATCCATGTTGACTCCTATTTATAATCCTGTTCAAATAGAGTTGTTAATTCATCCCTTATACCCTCTACACTTTCTACCCCATTACTTATATCTAGTTCCTCCCCCTCCACCTACTAGTTTTATAATTCCTCCAGCCTTTTTACCATCCTATCCCTAGCACAAAAGCTCCCTCATCATTAAGGTGTAATCCATCCCTGCTGTAGAGATTGTACCGAATGGAGAAGTCAGCCCAGTGCTCTAAAAACCTTAACGTCTCCTTAGTGCACCACATCTTTAGTCACGCATAAACCTCCTTAAGCTCCTTCTGCCTCCCTGGGCTAGCACGTGGCACTGGTAGTATCTCAGAAAATACTACCTTGGAGGTCCTTGCCTTCAGCTTATTCCCTAGTTCTCTAAACTCATTCTTTAGGACTCTCCATCTTCCACTAACTTTGTCATTGGTACTAATATGTACCAAGACCGCCAGTTCATTTCCAGCCCTCCCAATAATTTGTCTACCCGATCCACAACATGCCAAACCCAAACACCCGGGAGACAGTTAGATTGCTGGGTTCTGGATGACAAATCACCCGGTCTACCTTCCTAATAGCGTCCCCTACCACCAAAACCTTTCTGTTGCGCTGCCTATTCTGCCATCCTACTCCTCCAGTAGAACTGTTCTCCGGGCTGTTAGAAGGGAACAGCTCTCTCTGGCATTGCCATTCCTGAATGGACATCCCCAACAGTTTCACTCAATCCGGCAAATCTGTTGGTGTTTGCCAACTCAAAACTGCCCCATCTCCTCCTGTCCCCCCTGCGTCCCCTTCTAACTGTAACCCAGCTACCTCCCCTGGACATCCTCACTAGCCCCAGCTCCCCCCTTCTTGCTAGGCCAGCTAAACTGTGCTCGGTGAGCTCCAACTCCCTTTCCAGTGGAGCAATATCACGAAGTGCTGCAATTCTCCTCTCCAGTTCTCCAATTTGAGCTTCCAGAGAGGCAACATGCTGACACCTCTCACAGAGGTATGGACCCTGGTTTATATTAACTTATGCTTTCTCGCCTGAGTAGATACATTGTGTTCTTTTTTTAAATCAGTAATGTTCATTTGATAAAGAATTATTTTTATTTAGTGTTCTAATTTACATATACAGTAAGGTTAGCAACATTGTGTTGCACTGACATGTAAAGAGCTGACTCTATGAATATATGATGAACTGTTTGGAGGTCTTGTCGTCTTACATTGTTCACATTACATAACTTTTTGTTTTTACTTTTAAAAACAAATTAAGACGATACATTTTTTTTATTTCTTCACCTTTTGTTTCATTAATTCCTTTAGATTGTCAGTTTTCAAGTCGTGTAGGGTGCTTTAGAAAAAAAGACAGTTTTCTCCACTTTTTGGCCATGTGTTTAGTATTTTTATTTGTTTTCTTTGCCCTTCTCCTCCATATAGCACTACAGAATACATTACATTACAAAAAACTGACAATAATAATAATAAACAATTCTAACCAGGCTTGACAAGGTCTGGGAACCAGGGAACAACATTACCAAAGGTTTTACCTCTTGTTCCTAAATTTGTATTCTTCTGGTTCCTATGTACATACACCACTCCCTAGTTTTTAATATAACTTGTGCTCCTCAGCAGTCCTGCAGGATCCCAAAATAATTGGCAGTCACAAAAAGTGTGATTTTATTAATTTAGTCCATTTAATTCACCCAGAGACCTACCCTTGAGCTCCATAAGCCTTAGTGAGACAGTCACCTTAAGTTGTTTTTTTTGGATTATTGTTAAAGCGCATGAAAGTTGTGTTGTCCATTTTATTGTGAATCGTTCCTGGGGAAATTCCATGTTCTTGCTGTATTTATTTGCAAATGAGAGGCTCACACCATCTTAATTAGCTGCTTTTGATGTATTTTTTATAATTACAGTCTGTGTTTTTGCCTCTGTGTTGGTCAAAATCAAGAACTACAATGTTATTTGCCAGTTAGACCCATCTCCCACCATTATCAAGTACTCTGTGATGTACATTACCATACTGAGCTGCACATTAGAATACAGGAGCTGTAAAATCATTTCTAAATATTTCAGGAATTACTTTAGAGAAAAAAAAAATGCTAGTACAATGTATAGCACATTTTAAGGCTCTTTAAAATGTAATCAACTTGCTATTGGGGAGTTATTTTTTTAACAATGCCAGAACTCAAAAATTACTCTTAAGCCCAGAAACCTTTGATACAATCACCCAAAAGGCTCTTCCAAGCCTAGAAAATAACATCCCGCATAGTCACTCTTTAGCACCATCAATTCCAATTTCAAAATCCTATATATTTCGCAAACCACTTTGAAACCCCAGCTTTATGTCTTCTTGCTGGAGACATTTTCTTGTCGGATATTTGATTACACCTAATAAGACTACAGGGTACCATGGCTCACAGTTGGAGAAAGAACCTGTAGTATAAATAAAATTCAGATTGAGCAGTATTTTGGTGGTTTAATTTTTTTGTTTTTCTACAAAGGTGAATTCATTTTGTAATAAGTCATCTGCCTTTTTTTTTATATAAATACATATCTCAATCAAACTTTCTTTTTAGTTACATACAGCCTACATTTTTTCTACATGATGGGTACACGGCTAAGATTTGTTTTTGTGCTCATTCTGCTACCTTTATTGTGACTTTGGAAGATTACAAATATATTTTTTTTAGCGACAATATTGTAGTTGGTAGGTTTTGTATATTTTTCCACTATGAACACAAAACATGCACAGGATGCATGTTATTCACTGCCTTTCCTATTTGATTAAAAAAGATTAGGTTATGTTTGTTATTCTGAATGAAAAATATGTAAATATTCCAATTGCAATGAGTTTCCAATGAATGATATCAAAAAACACAATGAAAATAAATATGTCTCAAACATAGAAGTTTCACTTCTAGCAAATACGGTATATTTCCAGTGCTAAACAGACAGGTTGTTTTTAATAGCACCATAACTGCTGTGAGAGAATCTTGCTTGACAACATTGGCATACGTTGTGTGTTTGTGTACAAATGTATGTGCGTATATTACGTATCCTTTTAATATTTTCCAAAACAGTGATGGGTTTTAACTATGTATTCTTCCTACGTGTTCTGATTACAATATTATACCTGATATTTTTCAAGGGGATCTTTTTAATTTGAACTTTTTATGCCCAATAACCACTTTTTAATCTGAATCATCTGGGTGCTTGAACCTGTCAAAAAGTGATCGGTAATATAAATGTATGATTCCTATTTCTCTACACATTTCCTGTTGTTTTCAATAAATCAGGTTTTACTTAACATTTTTTCATGAAATACACATCTTCGATAATGTTTTCAAAGCATGCTCTTCTAAATTGACAGAAAAAAGTATTGTGTTCCCTTTAATGAGGAAGCAGAGGTTTAAACCGCACCAGTTGACCTGACTGTGAAACACAAGTGCCCAAGCAAGTACAGTACATGCAGATGATTTAACACTCCCTTTATTTTCACTCAACGTATAATCCGTTCCAAAATAGAAGGTCTATATAATGTAAGTGGCTAGTTATTTTGTTGCTTGTTTCACAGGGCCCCATAGCCATGATGGATGAATAAAAACTGGTAAAATTCACCTATGAGTTGGCTGTTAAAAGGTGGTGGAATGAGGAATAATTACTGAGGGGCAGTGTTTTGAGACTGACCTCAGTTTGAGGAGGGGTACAATAAAAAGTGTGCTTTAGAAGAGTGACATACAAGGGTCGGAGCTGTTCTTTGCCTAGAATAGTGTCTTTGCCAAAACAAGCCTAAAAGGGAGCACACAAACACATTTTCTTCCTTTTTGAAATTCAAGTTCTAGAAAAACTTGGCAGGCCTAAAACCTAGTTGTAAAATAATGAGTACTTTTTACTTCCACAATTTATTTTAATTTGTTATTATATGTATTTGTAAATGTACTGGTGATAATTCAAAGTAGGCCCATAGCAATAAAGTTCATTGAACTATCTCAAATATGTCACACACAGAATAAGTATACCTTGGCCTGAAAACTTTGTACATTCGAGCTTTAGATCAAGAGGGGACCAGAAATGTGTATGATTCCAACAGTTACCTGTCCATGCAGGGCCAGCATTCACATATTATTCAATAATTGTATTTTAGTTAAAATATGGATGGCCGATCTGTTTGGGCCTAGTCGCAGTTTGTTTATTAGATTAGTGACCTTGTCATAAAGAGAGGGTGCAGTTGACCATATGTGAGAGAAAAAGATGAATACAATGAAGCTTTTTCTACATGTAAGGATATAACACATACTTAATATGCCCCAGCAGTGAGCAGCTGTTCTCACTTTAATGCAAGATCACTTGCCAGGAAAAAAATGGCTTTACAGAGGTAGTTTTTCTTTATTCTGTGACATCACCAACATAGATATATCTATGGAACTGTCAAGTTTTCCTATTTAAAGTTTTATTTTGTCCAATAGTTATTTTAGACCACTACTTCTTAGTTTATTTGCAAAATATCTGTAGTTGCAACTACACAGGTGTTCATTTTCACAGTGAAACCGAGACAGGCTTCTGAGAACAGCAATAAATCTTTGCCAACTTTAGGGTGCAGCGTTTCCTTATAGACTTTAATGAAACTCTTGTAATTCTTCATGGACACATATTTAGAGTTCCATGCATGTTTACTTGGTTTCGTATAAGCAAATCTAATCTCAAGTGCCTAACACCCCAAGACATCATAATTTGTGCAACATAGTGCACACATTAATAATCCAGAATTTTGAAACTGTTTTCATACTCTTCTTCTTGCAATGTGTAAATATTTAAACATAAGCTGACTTTCAAACTTGTATATTCATAAACCTAAGCATTAAAGGGACTTAAAATCCAAAATTCAATAATAGAGTATATAAGTAAGGACATATATACATATTGCTGAAATGCTTTAATAAATAGTTGTAAGATCACTTAATTTAAACATATGCTATGATTTGCAGGTTCTATCACTTGCTGTTAGTGCAGTTCATTCATCCATTTTGATGCACGCCAGTGAAAATTTAGTGCTCTGACTATGAAGTTACCAGGTGGGCAAACCTGTCTCCATTAGCTATAAGTGACTAAAAAGGATTGCACTATACCAATAATAACTTATTGGTATAGTGGAACTTCATGCCAGTACAGAGAGAGACCGTCTACTAGTAATAGTGTGGGTGAGGAGAGAATCCACCGGCGGTTCATTAACACTTTCTATGGCATAACCATAAATCACCAGCCTATGAAAATGTGCTGGCTCATCTGATCATACAGCTGCCTGTAGTAAGGCTTCAATTTATTTACTAGATTTATTTAATAGAGTTCAGATATTCAGCCATTATTTATGTAACTTGTCAAATAAAATAATTGTTTGTTTCAGCATTTACTTATTTACAACTGCCTCACATGCAAAGTATTCAAAATCTACGTGTTTTAAATACACTTGTTAAAACAGTGTGTTATTTTTTAAATTTTTGGAATAGGCAACATCATTTCTCTGTTTGCACAGTATGGTTAATTAATTACTTTGTATTCACCATACATATGTTACAATATAGGTAGGCGACTTAGGGCCCTATATAAATCTCTGCAAAATCAGTTACGAGTGCTGTAGTGGCACAAAAAAATTCTACATAGCTATGTTAATCACCCATCCCTAAAACATTGCGAGAGAACTGCTACGAGTGAACTTCACGACAAAGCCGAAAAGCAAGGCACAAATCTCCATTGAGTTTTGCACGGACAATAAATTACGAGTTACTCCCTGACACTTTGACACCCAAATCCTATGCTAATAAGATTTAACAGATCACCTCCAAATCAGTGCATTGCCATAACTGCAAAAAGCAGAAAAAAGGTTTACAAGTATGAAAGACCACTCAAAACTGGTTTTCGAACCTTTGCGGAGCCCCCCAGAAGAATTTAGTATAGCACTACAAAAGGATGAAATTTCAACATTATTTGGTACTTAACAATCTAATATCAACATATGTGTAATTTAAAAAATATGATATGTTAGTATTAAACCTGTTTTTTTTTTTGTTTTTTTTATTATCAAAAATCCAGGGTAACACACAACCAAGTACTCACAGGGATTCCTTCCATTTAAATCTCAGCTGGAGGAAATCCCTGGGCGTTCTCCACCCCCATTCCCTGCCCGATCTATACAGACCCCCATGGAAATAAACGTTTAAACCCTGCAAGTGGGGGGGGAGGGGGGGTTGTAAAGAAGAGTGCAACAGATTAGAATCTACAATACTATCACTTTAATAAAAATTACTGTACAGTTCTGCTTGTAAGAATGGGGGTCTGGTTCATACTCTTGCAGTATCTCTCAATTATAAATATGAGTTCAAGTTATAAGAACAGGGGCTTCTTGTGTTCTTGTCCTATCTTTCACAAATAGGACTTCCAGTCTTAAGAGTGGGTGTAGTTTAGTTTTAGGATGTAAATTTGGGGTCATCTGTGTAACGGAACCCATCACTGTTTTACCCTGTTTTATGATTATTTAATTCTTGGTTAAAATATGATCACATTGCTGTACTGTAGATATGTTGTTTTATGTTCTACAGAATATATTGGCTCAGAATATCACAGCTACTAGGCTAATAGATAATCCTATTACAGATAATCCTGTTACAGAGACTCTCTTAAGATAAGGAAGTTGTAAAGGATCCTTGCATTTTCCAAAGTGTTTTCATTCTCTGATAAGAACAAAGAAGGATGATCTAATTAATGTCTGATTGTATCCAAGTTGCCAGGGAGGTGTGGCTCACCTATTGTCCCTATATGTGTATTGTATGGGGGATATGGGAAATGTCTGTGTGTTATGTGCAAAAGATACTTTTACTAACTTTTGAACCCCTGGTCTGATTCATGCCATTTTTTAATATGTTGTTCCCCTGGGGGAGAGCTATTGAACGGTGCTGGACTTAAAGGTGTACCCCCTGTTTTTGGGGTACATCCAGAATGTGGTTAAAATTGTGTCTGTTTTAATTGTGTTACCTGTTATCTGAGGGGAGGAGACGTGGGGGTGGAACCATGTATATAATTGGCTGTGATAATTATGTGGGTGTAGCCCTTCAGAGGGCACCATTGCATAAAAGGAGATTCCCCTGTCATTAAAGTTAGTTCTACTTGACCCTTCAAAACGTAGTCTCATCTCGTTATTGAAGGGGATCGCTATACCATACTGGGGATTGCTATGCTTTGGCATACTCCCTTGAGCTGTAACTACTGAACCCTTGTTCCTGATGTACTATCCTTGGAGTCTGTGGTGGTTTTGGTGTCCGGTGCGGTGCTTGTAGGCCTCGACGCAAACTAGGACGCCTCTATCTAACGGAGGTACCCGGTCGGGGTGCTAGTAGATCCGTTACAATCTGTATTATGTAAACTGATCTAAAGGGAAGCAGGCATAAAATATCACTGAATTGTTGTCATTTGGAGAAAAATAAATTAATTCTTGAGTCCAATGGTGCTGTATCCCTCTCCAACTTGCTTGTTGTCCTGAGCATTACAGACAAATTAAACATTTAAACTGCAATACCATTGGTTGAATAATGTCCTCAGTTGAAATATGTCACTTCCTTTCAGCAGTGCTCAAGACAATGAGAGACGTGGCATGTGGTACAGCAATGGCCATTCATTCAAATAATATTTTCGGACTAAAGGTTTACAGTTTGCACAAGTATTTTAATGTTAAATAGTGGTGAACTAAAGAATAGGATTAACATGAAAAGCACTTAGACTGTCCCTTTTTAAGGTGACATCTTCTTTCCTTTCTTGTCATGAAAGATGTACCTGGCAAAGCATTATATTGATTTTTCTATATATTTATAATAGATGATAATATCTGATAGAAGTCTTTTTTTTTTGTAGCTTAATCTATCCGTATCCCTATTTAATTTTAATGCATGTCTCTGAACCTTTTCTAGCTCTAGGCTGACCTTTTAAGTCTACTTGAGGGAATTTCTTGTCCTTGTAAGCTTCTATTTTTAATCTTGTAATATGCAATTTTGTAGGTAGGATGTGCAGATATTAAGAGTTGGTGGGTCTCTGGTGGAGAGATTTATAGATATGCTGTTATTTTGCTAGTGTGTTTTTTTTTAATAGGTTGTTTTGTAGTACTAATGATATTGACCCAAAGTTGGAAAGCAGTCTTGGTGTTAATTTAAGAATTAGATCCACATATCTAGTAGCCTTTTTATTTCATATTCTGTAGCCTTTTATGCATTTGATCCCTGTCCTGAGCCTGTGTGCATCTTTTTATTCTTTGTGGTATCTCTGATTTCCTAATTATATTTGGCCAAATACTTATCAGTACGTTGTGCACAATTCGTTCACATTATGTAAGCAAAGAAGATTTGGGAATATACCACATTTTTAGCAGCCTGTGTTTCTTGACTCGAAGTCATTCATGTGATCTTTATTTTATCTAGAAAGGTTGTTTCTTCTTTTATGACATAAATACCTCAAGGGTAAATATATAATTACATTAAACTATTAGTGCTTCTGTCCTAGAATAATCTGAAGGATCTGGTGGTTAAAGAAACTGTTTTTGCCATTTTGTGGACAATACAAAAATGTACCAATTCTGTAGGTGTTTTTCTTTTCTTTTTATATATTTTTGTTCTATTTTTTTTCAATTGGCAAAGTGTCCCTTGTGGAAAGCAACAGGAAATACAGAAAAAGAGTAGTATTTTGTGTAGTGAAACAGAGTGACTGAAAAAGCTGGGAACATTAACAAAGCAAGAAAGAAAAGGCTGTTCATCTTTTAAGTTGTGGAAATTATTAATATAAATGTATTAACTTTAAAATTTAATTTTTAAGGTTGAGCCAATATAACTCTCCTGAATATGCATATACCGTTTAGGTTGTAAGTCTGCGAGTTTCAATCCCACAAGGTGCTTTAGGTAAAGCACTATGGACACTATGGATTTGAGGCTCAGAGACAGGGCCATCCTTGCCTTGCTATGTTTTAATTGTATGTATCTTTGTCTTGAACTTATCTTATGTACAGTGCTAACGAATATTTTGGCGCGTTATAAATAAACTGATGATAATAATAATAATACAATTTTATTCTAATGTCTAGATGAGTGTTTCTCATGTAACTAGACTGTAATTTCTTTGTGATAGGGTCAATGTAACCCATTATTTTTTTTTATGTAGAAAACACTTGTATCTTCATGTAACACTTTTTTTTTTTTTTTTTAATACATGAATCTGAAAAGATATTTGGAAAGAGATTGCACTATACCAATAATAATACATACAACTCCAATCCATCAGACCCGCTACTAGTCACATTTTACTGTAAATCCATGCATGGGTCAGCCAAAACTAGGAAGCAGATTGTTTTACATGTATTTTGAAATATCATTCAGCACAGACTTGTTTTGGGGTTTTAGCCCATGGAAAAAATCCTGTCAACTACTGGGTCTCAGAGTAAAATTTCCATTTCTGCCCTTTCCACAACCTCCATTTTTTAACATATTTAAATAGCACACTTTCACAGGGCATTATTTTTCATGGCTACAAATCTAGTAAATAGAGTCCAAAATATTCTGAATTGGAAATGCAGTTCATGATTCAACTTCAGTAAGGTACTCTGCTAGTTCTTATTCGGCATCCAGTACAGGTATTTTCTGTGTGCTTGGAAAAAGTACACAGAATGAGTTTTGTTACTTAACAGATCCTGCTAAACCCCAAATGTCATGACAAACTCTTAACCAACAATTACAAAACACCTCCTATTTATTGCATATAAGTCCAAAATGCCTGTCATGATTTAGTTGTTTAAGGGCTCATATTGCCAGTAATTTATGAATATGGCCAAAGGAGCATGACATTGTTGCATTGGGATTATGTGTTATTGTGTGGTTATATGTTGACTGTACATGGTTATTATGTATCCTAGTTATACTATATTATAAGAGGGAAAATGTTATATAGAACATTTTTTGAAATTGGTAAAAATGCTCTGCATAGAAGTTAACTGCAGATCATTGCACCCTCACACATACAGACCTTGGGTCAAGACAGATGTATGTACTTCAAGTAGTTCTAATCAAACACTTGAGTTTAACATCAATGTTTTTTACTACCTAGCTATAGAGATCTGGTGACATTGAACTCAAGAGCTTTGATAGCCCAAGGTTGCAAGCCAGATGGGCTGACGTCACACATACACAAATTTACACAAGGGTGTTGTATTGGAGAGTATAAATACGTTGTTTTTGATCATTCAATAAAGGGTTCAGTTATAGTTTTCACATATACAAGGTGTGAGACTATTTCTGTGTTTTGTATCCTGACTTGGGGAGTGGTCTTGTCATGGGCCACTAGTAACCTGTATCCAGTATTCTCTGCCTGCATCATTGGCCCTTGCCCTCTTCAGAAGCCATCTTTTGTGCCACAGAAGAGGAACTACACGATTCTCCTGGGGTAGTTTTGAACTAGGTTCATATCAAGCCCCCTTGAAGAAGCAGATTGTGGTGGGATCTCTGTAGAAAACACAGAAGGATGGCAGCTTATGAAGAGTTGTCTGCAGCAGAGTACGAAGAAGTGTCCAGATGGTACCAAAGATGGATGGAGATAATGCCTGCAGGTTCAACCAAGGATCAGCAGAGGGAACTCCGGATACCGATCATACAGGAGAAGTGGAGAAGGGTAAGCAATGGCCCTGTCTCAGCTCCTGTGGAGGGGAAATGCTTATCCCCCGTAGAGACAGAGAATGTTCTGGTGACTGGAAAGCACTGCAGAGGTACAGGCCTTCTAAATAAATGGATGGCGTTCCTGGGACTATTGCCAGGTCACAATCTGATGGAATGGTTGGAAGAATTAGTATGTGAGGAGGTCGCCATGGAAGAGCAATATGCTTATTGGGTGGGACCTGTTGGGATACCTCATCAGGGGCCCTGTTTTTCATTGGGGCTGGAAGAGGCACTTTGGGACATGGTACATGGGGATCCAGATTGTGGCGTAGGGACAGAGAAAAGACAGCTGTGTCTGTTTGCCAAACGCTGTCACATGCTGGGACTGGATACTGGCTCTGACAGCTAACCTACTTTGGCCTTTGATCCAGCAGGAGCTACAGCTGGAGGTGGATTATATAGACTTGCTGCATGAAGCATCCCTGGATGGGTTTTGGCCACCCAGCTGGGAGGGCTCACGGCAGTCAGACATGTAACCGAACCACCTAACCGGCACTACTGGGACCCAGCTAAATGTTGCCAAGGCTGGGTCAGAAAATAAAGGTATGGACTGTGGGGAGAATTTTGATATCAGGGATTCTCAAAATAGCAAGGATGCCTTCATCCATGGGGGTGACTGGGAATAGAAAGAACTAGTGCCTATATTTAGGGGGCCCTCTTCAGAAGCCATCTTTTGTGCCACAGAGAAGGGGAACTACACGATTCTGCAGGGGTAGGTTTAAACTAGGTTTATATCAAGCCCCTTTGAAGAAGCAGATCATGACAATGTCATTATGACTTTCTCTGATGTGAAAACTTGCACTTTCAAGCATCTCCACAGATCTTATATCCCAAATTGTACATTTCTTTATCCCAAACATAAAACACCACTCACCAATGATGCACTCTGTACTCAGGAGATTCCTACCAGACTCTTGTCATCCAGGTAACTCAAACAACCCCAATGTGATGCTTCCATTGTTAAATTTCATAAAGTTGTTCCTGCCAGTTCACATACTCAAAAAATGTCCGACATGTGTACTTATTTGCAGACAATTTCCAGATGTCTGATAACATGCAATCACCCAACTGGTGCCTTCAAACCCTAATTTGATCTAATGCTGGAGAGGGTTGACTGCAACTTTTCAATAACGTATTTACAAACTTAATGAAAACATCTCTCTTGTTACACATTTGCTGTGAAACCTCCGAAAACAAACTACTCAATGGTCTATAAGTATATGAAGTGTTTCCTGGAATTGCAGTACAGCATGCCTCACATGTTGTTGTGAATCATTCTCTTGAACTACACTCCATAGCTCACTAGTTGTAGCTTCTTCAGACTCTTAAGAACATTTCCAGCACCACAAAGTGTAGATTTTCGCACTTATCCTCACAAGGCCCATATCTATTTTTTTTTTTATTGCATACTGCCGTTTCTACACCACAATGTAGAGATCAAACAAATAGATATACTAGGAAGTATATTTTATTAAATATAACTTACAATTATCAGGCTGGTTTTGATACAGAAGACATTAAAAAGAGAGAAACAAACAAGAGCTATAAAACATTTCAGGATGGACCGTGCCAAATCGATACTGCAATTATTGGAACTTTTAAACTTACATTTAACCTCTTGAATGCTTTCAAGCATATAGTTGTTTTGTAGCCAAGAATGTTTTTATAGCTCACAAAATAAATAAAAATTCAAGTAATTTATTTTTACCTGAAATTAATTTACTATGTAATAAGAAAGAACACTATTCTAACCTAGTACTCCATTATATGTAGAAACCTTTTGCATCTATATGAAACATGGGATGCAATTTACAGTAGATGGATGTATTTCAGGCAAGGGTGTTATGGAAAGGAATATCTGGACTGCAGCAGTGCTTTTTGAATATACATTTAGGGGCTGCTTGTGTCAGATATATAGTATTAAGATTATGTTCCTGCCTGGTACCAAGTCTACTGGGAATACTGATAGTTCTCTGTTTAAGGGCCAACGTTGTGGTATTATGAGTGTTTTCTTACTAGTCCTCTAAATTACTTTGTTCCTTGTACTAGTTTGAGCAATAAAGGAAGAAATTGCTGGTCTCTGTCTTTGTTTTGTTTTTCTGTTGTCAAGTAGAGCTAAATGAACTTTAATATGTACTTCTCCTTTGCTGCAGATTTCCATTTTGTCTTCTTTCCTACTGCCCTCTTTTACTTTCTGAGGTTGGTATGTCCTTGTCAACGAATTAACTTTGCTTTAGACTTGCTGAGAGCTCTGGTAGTTGTAGCCTCTCTTCGATTGTGCAGGAAATTTGCTTGGCTAAAACCAAAATGGTAGGCCCCTAAGCAGCATAATAGTATATAAAGAGCTTTGAGGGCCTTCTGGAAGAAAAGCCGTCTATACAAATATTCTTCTTTACATTTTTCTTTGCATTATAAAAATGTTGCATATTTCCAAGTGCAGTTCTTTAAAATCGTTATTTAAAATATGACCAATTTGGTTCTTGAACTCGCCTACTATATTTTTAAAGTTTGTAATTTACCTATTAAAAAATACACCTACAGATATACACAAAGAAGGTGGATGGAAGAGCAGTAGAGAGAGGATGGGGGAACAAGGTAGACATAAGTACAAAATGAATAAAGGGGTAGAGGAGAGACCTAAAATGTTATTGCCCGACTGAGGGGTATTCATTTTTTAAAAATAGAAATCATAAGAAATGAACATGATTGGAAAAATTCAATCAGTGTCCATAATTTATTTTTTTATGGTTACTCATACCATAAGGATATTTAATTCAGCACAATTTGAACCACATCACAGTAAAGATCTCCTAAAATCATGTGTACTTGAATTTTTTAAATGTTTATTTTTCACTGAAAAATAAAATGTGTTTACATGTGTCGCTGACTGCCCACTGCCAGATGTGCGGCTGCAGTTCTGTGTAGTGAGGGAAAATAAAATAAAAGGTTAACCCTTAAAGGCATATCCAAGTTTTATGGATTAATATTTTTCTGCAATCCTTAGGCAAAAAGCAGTTTTATATGTATGTAGCACATAAAAATATTACATTTTTATTAATATCTAAAAATCCCTCTAATGATTATGTTGATACCTCCAGGGTGTGTCTACACATTTGCAACTGTCAGGAATTAAAAGATATTTTGCTGACTTCAATGTAAGTGCAATTTTTTTTTCTCCATACACTACTAAATCTCTATCAGATTCATTCATAATCCAGCTCACTTAAATATGCCTTTAACAAATATATCTGTGCAGAGTATGGCATGCTGGACTCACCTAAACAGGTCAGCTGTGAGTTAACTGGTCAGTGCGTTCCTGAGTTCAGGGAAAAACTGCTACCAATCAGTCTTCACCCTCGGCTATTTGTTATTACTCATACAACAGGCAGAAGGCAGGATATACTTTGTATGAAAACAGACTTAAACCTTTAGATTTTTTGGCTGTTATTAGTGTAATTAAAAAAAATAGATCATTTTAACATACATCTTTCACACCATGAACAGTGAGGTAAATGGCATTTTTAAGGTTTTGGAAGGGAAATGTAATATTGCAGTGGATGTCCAAGGAAAAAGGGCCAGAGGCCCTGCTTTGGACCCAGGCCGACCAACTACCCGAAATCATACCCACATATAATATTTTGTGTGTCTACTATAAGGCTTTAATGATTTTTATCGTAGTTTCACTGAATACAGTTTAAAGAAATTTAATATATATTGTAAATCTTCTAAAGATGGCATGTTTAGATATTTTATATACTATATGGGTGAGAACATGAATACATATTTTTGCACAATTGTAAGGTTTTGTGTTTCACTGGTAAACTCTAATGATGTGATTTATGTTTGCCAGTAAAGAAGCTACTGTCTGCCATGCTCTTTTTGATACTTTAGAAAATGATTAATGCTTGTGCCACTCTCTAGACAGGATCTCAGAATAATGAGCTGCGTGGTTATAGACAAGGGAAAGGCTGCTCTGTAATAGATTGCACCTGGAAAATAACCGTTTTAAACACCTACCTTTTGCGTCTATGAGTTAACATCCGTTTTTCTAACACAGCAGGTGTCTATTCAGCATTTCCAAATTTAGAACTAAATATTTATACACAACGTTGATGTCATGATTTGCAAAGCTAATTATTTTTTTTTTTTTTGCATTTTAAAGTAAAATATATTTGATTTATGCATTTCAGGAATGAAAGAAAATATGTTGAAAAATACTGGAAAGAAGTTCAAGTTGGAGACTTTGTTCAACTGCGTTGCAATGAAATAATCCCAGCTGATATACTTCTACTGTTCTCTAGTGATCCTGATGGACTCTGTCACATAGAAACGGCTAATCTGGACGGAGAAACAAACTTGAAACCAAGACAAGTAGTTAAAGGATTCTCAGAACTGGTAAGTTAAAATTCGAACACTTGATGAGTCATCATCATTCTGCCTTTTTTACTTCATTATGTGGTTTTATTATATTCTTTAAAGGACCTGTATGGTGCCATTTTTTCTAGATGGTCTTTTGAAGACCATTTTTGTCAAACAAAAAAAAATGGAATTTGTACACTTTAAAAACTGTATGCAATCTTTTTTACTTTGTTTCTACCCAGTATTTCTACTATGTCTATGGCACAAAGGAATAAAAAAAAAATAAAAAAAAGAGGAAAGGGTGTTACCAGACTGGTTTATAGAATGAGCTAAGCTTCTGGTGGTGTTCATTCCATAATCTCTAATTCATTTGCAAATAATCCTTGTCCCTAGTCAGAGTTAAACAACCACCACACAATGGGAAAAAAAAGAATATTTGAAATCTTTAGGTCTGGCTCCAAACATAATTAAGCAGGAAGCCATACAACTATTTTTTAATTAGAAAAAAAATGTGTTGATACCTTTGCTGCACCTTGGAGGGATCCATGATACATTAGTGGAAGATGCGTGTGCATTTATATTTCTGGAGAGCTGTTATTGCAGTTAATGATGCAAGGGGTCTGCTTCTGGTCCAGAAAGTGGGAACAAGCTATGTCTATTTCAATCTTTTCCACATATCTTCACAATGTCTCTCTTCCCTAATTCCCCACCCCTCTCTTCACTAATAGCAAAAACAAAACACATCCATGATTCTGCTTAGAGGATATTACATAACAAAGTCAGAGATGCTCATCAGAGAACAAACTAACCTTAATAGGTTAGTTCTATAGCCATGATAAGCTACTTTGAGAGCAACCTCTTTTAGCTCACTTGTGCCCTTCACAGGGAGAAATATCCTGCAGTATATCAGTCTGGTCCCACTCAAAAGAGTGACCCAGCCCCGAAATACCAGGCAATTCTACCCTGAACAGGAGAAACAGCAAACCTCAGACGCGTTTCGACCTTTATGGGCCTCGTCTGTGTACTCTCAGAGTAGCTTATCATGGCTATAGAACTAACCTATTAAGGTTGGTTCGTTCTCTGATGAGCACCTCTGACTTTGTTGTTTTGTATATGCAAATTACCTTTAGGGATTAGTCTCCCTAAGGGTAATAGGGGACTCCAGACGTGGACCCCTTGCTCACTGTGCCTTAGGGAGTTTAGCTGCATCTCACTGACGAGGCCCATAAAGGCCGAAACGCGTCTGGGGTTTGCTTTTTCTTCTGTTCAGGGTAGAGTTGCCTGGTATTTCGGGGCTGGGTCACTCTTTTGAGTGGGACCAGACTGATATACTACAGGATATTTCTCCCTGTGAAGGGCACAAGTGAGCTAAAAGAGGTTGCTCTCAGAGTAGCTTATCATGGCTATAGAACTAACCTATTAAGGTTGGTTCGTTCTCTGATGAGCACCTCTGACTTTGTTGTTTTGTTAGAGTATATTATGTAACAAACACAAAATGGTTTCCTCTATTTTAAACAGAGTCTTCAAAAAGTCATAATACCGTATTGGTCCGAATATAAGCCGAACCCGCATATAAGCCGCACCGGTAAAGTGCAAGGGGAAAAAATAGAAAAAAGATAGTACTCAAATATAAGCCGCACCCGTAAAATTGGAGAGAAAAAGACTCTCAAAGTAATCAGCCATTGCAAGAAATAGGCTTTTTTTTTGCAGGTTACAGGCTTTACAGGATGTTAGAATCACTAAAACCGTAAATTGCTATTCAATACCGCAGTCTAAAGCACGAAAATCGGCACTCTTAACTCGCAATCGCGCAAATCGGCAGTAATTTTGCATGCGCAAATAGAAGTCGTACGCGTTACAAGCAAAGTTCGCAAATTGGCAATGATTTTTTGACGGTCTCAAATATAAGCCGCACCCTTAACTCACAAGCTCTAAAAATCGGAAAAAAAAGGTGGGGCTTATATTCGGACCAATACGGTAAGTACAAAAATAATACAGAATATCCCTTACAGCAATAGAGCACACCCTAGGCCTAATAACAAAATAGAGATAGATAAATTATTTAAAATTTAACATTTAATAATGTGTTAAAAAATATATAAAGTTAAAATCTTGATAAAGGTATGTGACGTAAGATTGAGAGGAGTAGGATAGACTCAATGTGCTTGCTAAGGCACTTGGATAAATAATGCCAGGAAATCACAATGCAGTTAGTGATCCTATTGTGAAATGATCCAATAATAAAGTGCTGTGTGCTTATAGAAGATTGTGAATAAATAATTGATAGTATACAGACAGTAAAGTGAATAGTGCTTAGTGCAGGAAATAACTGTGTGGAATCACACAATAGTAAATATAATAAATATTGAATATCAAATATATATGGCCCACATAGAACCCTAAAATAGGGATTAGGGAAATCACTAGAAAAAGTGAATGTGAAGGTGTATCTTGGGATACCAACTGATAATGCAAGTGTTATCACAAGGTCTTAATCATGTTTTAAAAACTCCACTTAATTTTCAAAACACGGAGCTAATATTGAACAGTGCCTAAGATGCCTGGATTGTCTTAATTGAGTCCAATACTCTTAAATCAAAATGTGAGGTATTCTTAGGTCAACTACAGGCCTCAATGTGGCGGTTTGTGTGTCCATTCAAAGACACACAATGTCAGAGCTCCCTAAACCGCGAACGATGCCTATGCGCCTATTGTTGACGTCATAGGTAAGCGTCACAGCATATTACGTAACGTCACATACAACCCGGCGTACGTTTCTCAACAATTTCATCAGGGGTTTGATAGTCCTACTTATTGCTTATATAGCTGCTAATATTATCTTGTCACATACTTAACAAAAATGTGTCTTTTCCTTTTTTTTTTCTTGAACTGCAGTGGCCATTTAAAATGACACTAAATGCATGTTTTTCTTTGTTGCATCTGCAAGTGTAATGTGCCACTGCATGTTTTCTTTTTTCAAACTTTTCTCTCAAAACAGTAGAAAACGGATTCAAATTTTCAATTGACCTCTGTCAGCCAATGTGCAATAATAGAGAAGTGTGAGTCATACTTATCCCTACAATGAAATGTATAGAAACATGTACTTACAGTGCCTTGAAAAAATATTCACCCCCCCTCCCTTGACTTTTTACCTATCTTGTTACATTACAGCCTTAAGGTCAATGTTTTGTTAAGATACAAATTAGGTAATGTGAGGAATTTTATGGTTCCCCAGGGTGTTTTCCACCCCAAATACAATATGGCAAAGTGAAGGGGATATAATGTGATTGAAAATTTTATTATTACTTATATCAAACAGCGACGAATAAAATGAATAAAAACAGGGGAGGTGAAGGGAAAATTTTAAAAAAGGGCAAATGCAAGTACAGTAATCCTGGTTCTATACAGAGACTCTGTATTATAAATTTTCTCCAATTGGAGGGATACTGATACTACAACTAGCAGTCACAGCTATTACAATTCAAATGGAAAATCCAAATATAAAGATGTGCTTGCCTATATAGAGTATCCTATGTGGTTCAGTCGTTGGCGATTTGACAATAAACTGACCATAGGCTTATAAGAGTGTGGCTTGCTATACAATAAACAGTCCCAAAATTACAATCAAGGGAGTATCTCTACTTGACTTTTAGTAGTTGGCAATACCTATACAGCACAATATGAAGGAATTGTGCAGTTGCTTGTAAGTAAACAGTCCACAGTGTGGCAATCGTGTAATGGTATATATATGAACCCAAGGGTAAATCCGTTGGTCTCCCAAGGGCAAATACCAGATGTCAATAGGACTGTCTGTGAGTATATCAGAAATATAAAGTGATATAGGGCCTACTGCAGGATTATGAGGGACATTAAGCTAGGCCAGGACTCTTAGCATTTGCAGGCCGCACACAGCGTGACTTCCTGGTTGGTAACGCGCATGCGCACGTCTAGCGTGATGACGTGCGCTGCGTGGTTACTGAGGCCTGACGCGTTTCGACGTAGACACGTCTTTTTCAAAGGTAGAATGACACGAGGCTGTTACAAGAGAGCTATTTAAAGGATAAGGTTGTCTAGGTAACACCATAGAGGCTTGCTTGTAATGTAATTTGCGGCTATGGCTCCATCTGCTGGAGGGAGTTGGTATATACCTCAGATTTAAACCTGAGACAGTAGAAGTGATGTGGATAAGATGGACTTGGGCATAAATGAAAAAAATAAATAACAGATGTGTGTAAAATGTATGTGTGGGAAGTAGCTCCTAATATAGGAGCTATGAGAATAAATTATGTCCCCCAGAGAACAAAGGCAACATTTATATATTTGAAATAAATATATATAAAAATATATATAAAAAATGTGATATCCCACCAAAAACTAGAAATAAGATAATCTAATGAAAGAGGGAGGTATATTAGATGGTATAAGGTAATATCCTCCTATATATGACAATGTGAACCCAAGATATGTGAAACTAAAAAGAAGCTAATAAAGGTGTTGACATATATAATAAATAGATAAAGTATTGTGTACCGCCAAATATAGAAAACAAGATTATACAGTGTAAGAAGGTAACAAGAAATGTTAAATGGTGTCAAGTAGTACCCACCTAGGTATGTGAACCAAAAATATGTGGAACTACAGAAGAAAGGCTAATAAAAGTGTAGACATACTAAGTGATGTGTGGCTGGAGTGAAGTATATGTATGGCATAAGTGCACTGGGATATAAGAGATGATCTATGATAACCCCAATACCTGAAAGGTACCATAAAAAGATGAGGAATATATTTCCATGTGTGTATCACTGGGGAAAACTAATAGCCAGTGGAATCAAGGTGAGATAAATAGGATCATGTGGAGGTGTGTCACTGGACCGCCATATCATGGCAGGTGAGTAGATATCAAGCCAAAGTTGATAAATAATAAAAAATATAATGATAAAATAAGTGAAGAAGGAAATAATAATAGATTATATCAACAAAAAAAGAACCCCTTAAATAAAGGGTGTGAAGGTAAAACCTTCATTCAAACCATTGGGACTTTGTGCTTTTAATTTGTAAATCCATCTTGCCTCACATTGCAGTAATTTTGTCTCCAGATCTCCTTGTCTGGGACCTGCATACACTTTTTCTAACGCACAGAAGGTCAACACCTCACTGTGGTTGGCATGATAATATTTTACATGGCGAGCAATTGGTGTGTCTAGTGAATTCTTGATGCTGTTTATATGTTCACCAACTCTTCGGCGCAGCTGGCGCCTCGTTTTACCTACATAAATTTTCCTGCAAATGCAGGAAGCCACATACACTACTCCAGTAGAACAACAATTCAAAAATTCCTTTATAATAAACTTCTCCCCTGTTATTGGGTGTTCAAATGTTTTTGTTGGACTAATATACCTGCAAAATTTGCATCTACTGCATCTGAAACAGCCTGCCAATGGTTGTAACCAGGTTTTGGCCTTGGATTCTTGAAAAGAGCTATGGACTAATATGTCTCTGAGATTTTTGCCTCTGCGGTATGTGATGGAGGCCCTTGGAGGTAGAACTTCTTTTAGGTCATCATCACTCTTTAGGAGGTGCCAATGTTTTGATAATATCTCTCTGATGATGTCTGAATCAAATCCAAAGGTCATTATGCAGCGTGGTTGATTGTTCTTATTGTCCGTTTGCTTCTTTTCGTTTAGGCCATTAAGTAGTTCAGTTCTGTTGCAGTTGGATGCAGACTTGTAAGCAGACTTAAGGCATCTGTTAGAATAACCTCTTTCCAGAAACCTTGTTCGTAATTTGTCTGCTTCAATTTTGTATTGCTCCTCAGAGCTGCAATTTCTTTTTATCCGGAGATATTGCCCTCTGGGAATTCCCCTTTTGAGTGGCTCAAAATGTTGGCTACTCCAATTTAATAAGGAATTTGTGGCTGTGTCTTTTCTGTAGGTTGTGGTAGATAGTCTTCCATTATCATCCTTTTTTTATCAATAGATCCAGGAACGTAATGGATGAAGAGTTAATCTCATAGGTAAATTGTAGGCCTATGTCATTGGTGTTAAGCTCAGCCATGAATTTTTCAAAATCTTGTTTTGTACCAGTCCAGACCACTAGAACGTCATCTATGAAGCGACGCCATACTAACACATATTCAGAGAGAGAGTGACGGGAGTCTTGAAATACATATTTCTCTTCCCACCAACCTAGCAACAAATTCGCATAGCTTGGGGCACATGGTGTCCCCATAGCTGTGCCCTTTTGTTGATGATACCATTTGTTGTTAAAGATAAAGTAATTGTGTTTTAACACATATTCTAGTAGATCTAATAGGAAGTCATTAAATTTGGTATGGGTCATACTTTTCATTCCCAGATAGTGACTTAACGCTCTAATCCCATGTTGGTGAGGTATGCTGCTGTACAGTGCTTCTACATCAATCGATGCTAGCCAAGCAGTATTGGGTACACATAGATCTTCCAGTTGTTTAAGGATGTCATTTGTATCTTTAACATATGATGGTAGACACTCCACCATTTCTCTCATATGATGGTCAATGAATATACTAGCATTGTAAGAGAGATTGTTTGTACCGGACACAATAGGTCTTCCTGGAATGGGTACTTTTTTCTTGTGTATTTTGGGGAGGGAATAGAAAATGGACATAGTGGGAAATTTGGGATATAAAAATTGATAGGTTTGATCATCAATCAGATCTTCCTTCCTGGCATCATCTAGAATCTCTTTTAAAAGTTTTTTATATTCAATGGTTGGATTCTTTGAGATGATCTTATATGTGTTTATATCGTCCAAGATTCTATTACACATATCCTTGTAATCACTGTTATCCATAATTACAATATTTCCTCCCTTATCTGCAGGTTTTATTTGTATCTCCTTACATTTCTCCAAATCTTTAAGTGCTATAAATTCATTTTTGGATAGATTGAACTCCCTATTTAGTCTTAGATAGTCAATATTTTCAATGTCCAAGGTTATTTGCTGTAAGAAGACCCAGATATTAGCATAGTCCTTTAGTCCTGGTGTAAATGAACTTTTGTTTCTCCAGGTCTTAGACTTTGTTAGTTCTTTATTTCTACTTTTATCAGGGTCATTCTCCTCCATTAGGGATAAAAGAGTACGTAATGTCTCTATATCCTCCTTTCCCCCAGGTATTGGGGTTATCATAGATCATCTCTTATATCCCAGTGCACTTATGCCATACATATACTTCACTCCAGCCACACATCACTTAGTATGTCTACACTTTTATTAGCCTTTCTTCTGTAGTTCCACATATTTTTGGTTCACATACCTAGGTGGGTACTACTTGACACCATTTAACATTTCTTGTTACCTTCTTACACTGTATAATCTTGTTTTCTATATTTGGCGGTACACAATACTTTATCTATTTATTATATATGTCAACACCTTTATTAGCTTCTTTTTAGTTTCACATATCTTGGGTTCACATTGTCATATATAGGAGGATATTACCTTATACCATCTAATATACCTCCCTCTTTCATTAGATTATCTTATTTCTAGTTTTTGGTGGGATATCACATTTTTTATATATATTTTTATATATATTTATTTCAAATATATAAATGTTGCCTTTGTTCTCTGGGGGACATAATTTATTCTCATAGCTCCTATATTAGGAGCTACTTCCCACACATACATTTTACACACATCTGTTATTTATTTTTTTCATTTATGCCCAAGTCCATCTTATCCACATCACTTCTACTGTCTCAGGTTTAAATCTGAGGTATATACCAACTCCCTCCAGCAGATGGAGCCATAGCCGCAAATTACATTACAAGCAAGCCTCTATGGTGTTACCTAGACAACCTTATCCTTTAAATAGCTCTCTTGTAACAGCCTCGTGTCATTCTACCTTTGAAAAAGACGTGTCTACGTCGAAACGCGTCAGGCCTCAGTAACCACGCAGCGCACGTCATCACGCTAGACGTGCGCATGCGCGTTACCAACCAGGAAGTCACGCTGTGTGCGGCCTGCAAATGCTAAGAGTCCTGGCCTAGCTTAATGTCCCTCATAATCCTGCAGTAGGCCCTATATCACTTTATATTTCTGATATACTCACAGACAGTCCTATTGACATCTGGTATTTGCCCTTGGGAGACCAACGGATTTACCCTTGGGTTCATATATATACCATTACACGATTGCCACACTGTGGACTGTTTACTTACAAGCAACTGCACAATTCCTTCATATTGTGCTGTATAGGTATTGCCAACTACTAAAAGTCAAGTAGAGATACTCCCTTGATTGTAATTTTGGGACTGTTTATTGTATAGCAAGCCACACTCTTATAAGCCTATGGTCAGTTTATTGTCAAATCGCCAACGACTGAACCACATAGGATACTCTATATAGGCAAGCACATCTTTATATTTGGATTTTCCATTTGAATTGTAATAGCTGTGACTGCTAGTTGTAGTATCAGTATCCCTCCAATTGGAGAAAATTTATAATACAGAGTCTCTGTATAGAACCAGGATTACTGTACTTGCATTTGCCCTTTTTTAAAATTTTCCCTTCACCTCCCCTGTTTTTATTCATTTTATTCGTCGCTGTTTGATATAAGTAATAATAAAATTTTCAATCACATTATATCCCCTTCACTTTGCCACAATGTTTTGTTAATCTGAATTTTATGTGATGGATCAGAACCCAATAGTCTAAGTTGGTGAAGTGAAATGAGAAAATATATACATAAAACTATTTTTTTGAAATAGAAAGTAGCAAATTGGCATGTGCGTATGTATTAACCCCTTTTTTGTTATGAAGCAAATAAAGAGCTCTGGTGCAACCTATTACCTTAAGAAGTCACATAATTAGTGAAATGATGTCCACCTGTGTGCAATCTGTCACATGATCTGTCATTACATATACACGCCTTTTTTGAAAGGCCCCAGAGGCTGCAACACCTAAGCAAGAGGCACCACTAACCAAACACTGCCATGAAAACCAAGGAACTCTCCAAACAAGTAAGGGACAATGTTGTTGAAAAGTACAAGTCAGGGTTTATGTTATAAAAAAATATCCAAATCTTTGATGATCCCCAGGAGCACAATCAAATCTATCATAACCAAATGGAAAGAACATGGCACAACAGCAAACCTGCCAAGAGAGTATTATAAGTAACTGCAGGGAGAAAATCCCATTCTTGATCTATAAGATATAAAATGAATTCAGAAGGAATGTTTGACTTTGGCCTACTAACTGCAGAGGCAGAAGAGGTATTTAAAATGAACTTAACACGAGAATATAGAATAAAAGATTTAACATTTAAAGAAATACAAAGCCAATTATTACATAAACAAAAAATACAGTTACAAAAGTGGTGGGAAATTACAAGTTTAAGTAACTACATAAAAAATGCAATAGTACCAAGAGGATTGAGAGTAAGGCTAAACCCACCTAATTATATACAAGATAGTGAATTCACACAACAATGGGAAAAAATAATGACAACATGCTCTCTAGAGCTAATGAGGCTGATTATAACCAAAGAAAAAGTACTGTTGGAAGAAACTAATAACAACATTCTAAAATTAAAAGAACAATGTAGAAAATATGAGACACAAAAAGAATTTATAGAGTTACAAGAAAAGCTCACAAGAGAAATCAATGCATTCAAGGATGAGTTAAAAGAGAGAAAAAGGAAAAACTTCATAAGAGACACAAAAGACTTTGAAAATGGTAAAGCTTACCAAACAGTGCAAAAAAAGATTTATTCACAACAAAGATACTCACGTCAGAGTAGTGCAACTGACACAGATCCTTCTGACAATGAAATAAGTGATACCTCCTCTAAAAAAAGAACTAATGCCAATAGAAATGAGAGAAGTTTTTTATCCATAGGAACCAAAAGAAAGAACAATCAAATGCCACTCAGAGAACCAAAAGACAAGAGAGTTTGGAATCCTCAACAACCACAATAAAGACTAACCAATATGATAACTTACAAGTATATAATTTATCCAAATCTCCCTTAAATAAAGAACAAACAAGAGTATTAAGTCTAGGCCTAACATTCTCACCAACAGCGAGATTTCAACTGTTTGAACAAGTAAAAGATCTTAATTTATTTGCCCGAAAGTTGGCAATTCACAAATATCACAATTCAACAAGACAGAAATACCTAAGTCAAATAGGTTTAACAAACAGAGAACAAGAATGCCTAAAAGACTTTGAAAAACAACAAAGAGAAAACGAAGAGAAAAAAGGGAGAGTGTATATACCTAGTAAGTTTACACCAAACTTCTCACTCTGTCCACCACTAGAAATCTTTGTAGAACTAGTAACAAAAGAACTTAAAGAATTGGATAAAAATACTCCTAAATATACATCAAGTAATAATTTGAGTAGAAAAGAACAACAAGCATTAAAAGAATTACAGAAAAATGAAAATATCATTATAAAGCCTTCAGATAAAGGAGGCAATATAGTGGTATTAAATACCACAGACTATATAGCAACAACTCAAAAATTACTAGATGATAAAGAATGCTATTTGAAACTTAAGGAGGATCCAACAGATGAATGTATAAAAAGGTTAGAAAGAATAGTGGAAGAAGCAAAAGAAATGGAATTAATAACAACAATAGAAAATAAATTCCTTATAAACAGAAGACCAACTATACCCACATTCTATTCTATACCAAAAATACATAAAAGCCTAACAAATCCCCCCGGAAGACCCATTGTGTCAGGGATAAACAGCATAACCCAAAATCCAAGTGTATATATAGATTAAATTCTAAAGCAATATGTAACAACTCTGCCATCATTTGTCAAAGACACAAAAGACACATTGAGGAGAATAGATGGAATAACAATACAAAACAATTCCCTACTGGTAACAATGGATGTAGAATCACTCTACACAAGCATTAAACATGAACATGGATTACAAGCGGTGAAAGCATACCTAGATTCTAAAGGAGTGGATTATGAAAATCAAAATATATTTACCATAAAACTATTGGAATTTGTTTTGGATAACAATTATTTTATCTTCAACAAACAATGGTATAAACAGATTAGGGGCACAGCAATGGGGACGCCGTGTGCCCCTAACTACGCAAATTTGTATTTAGGCCACTGGGAAAATAATATAGTATTCTCAGAAAACAATGAATCTTATACACAAAAAATAGAACTATGGATAAGATTCATTGACGATATATTGGTCATATGGTCAGGCTCTGAAGAAGAACTCAAAGAGTTCATAAATAAATTGAATAATAATGAACAAAATTTAAAATTAACATAGGAGTTCAATAAAGAAATAGTGACATTCCTTGATTTAAGCATCTATGTAAATTCCAAAAAAGAACTAGCTACAAGAACTTATAGAAAAACAACAGCAACAAACTCGTTGTTACACTGGAAGAGTCACCATCCAATTTCAACAAAGAAAGCCATACCAACAGGCCAGTATCTACGTATAAAAAGAAACTGTAGCAGTCAACAAGAATTTAAAATACAAGCTAAAGAACTACAGGAAAGATTCATTCAAAGAGGATACACAAAAAAAGTGTTGAAGAAAGCATACCATAGGGCCTTAACACAGGATAGAAATCAACTATTGGTTGAAAATAAAAGAGACAAAAAACAACAACCTATACGATTCATCACAAACTTCTCAAGTCAATCCCAACAAATAAGATCTATATTGCAAAAACACTGGAACATCTTGAAATTAGACAGAGATCTGGATGAAGTACTTACAGAACAAAGTACAATTACATACAGAAGAGCAAAAAACCTAAAAGATCTCCTGGTACATAGCCACTATGAAGAAAAGAAAAATAGGAGGAACTGGCTAATAGAAGGCCAAAAAGGATGTAAAGCATGCGGCAAATGTAAAGCATGTCCATTTTTATTAAAAACCACAGAATTTCAAGATGCATGCAACAGGATTAAAGAATTATAAGATAAGACACAATATAAATTGTCTAACTGAAGGCGTTATCTACCAAATAATTTGCTCATGTAATAAAAAATACACAGGCAAAACCAAAAGACAGCTAAGACGCCGTGTATTAGAACATGTCAATGATGTTTTAAATTTAAAAGATACCTCAATAGCAAAACATGTACGTCATCATCACAACAATAATCCATACTGCTTGAAATTCATAGGTATAGATCACATACCAAAAACAGCAAGAAGAGGAGATTGGGATAAACACCTACTGTGTCAAGAGGCAAAATGGATATTTCAATTGGATACAAAAAAACCACAGGGTTTAAATGAAGAATTTACATATACAGCATTCATTTGAAAAAAACCTCTTATGAAAAATACCTAGATCTAATATATGAATAGGATACAAAAGTTTAACAGAAGAATCTATACATATAGTATTCATTTGAAAGAATTACTAAATAAAACAAAATACCAACATTTTTTTTTTTTTTTTTTTTTTGAAAACAACAACTTTTGATCAAAGATAATAAAACTTAAAAGAAGCAATTAGAATACCAATTAGAATACCATCTAAAAAAGTCATTAATATAATAATAAATATAAAACATAAATAAAATAAATACATATAAATAAATAAGTAAATAAATAACATATACACATATATATAGCAAAATAAAAAACAAAAATAAGTATCCGGATTAGATAAAAAATAAATTAACATGGTATGCAAAATAATTATAATTTAAAATCAAATAATATGTTTAGCAAAGTTAAAATAATACAAAGGCATACTAATGCTAGCAAGTTAAAAATATTACTTTGAAAGTAATTTCCTTATTTAAAATCATTATACTTATTTAAATAATATAAAGATAATATAGTAAAAAAGAAAGTCAAAAGCAACATATGAAAATAAAGCATGCACAAAAACATTCAGGAACACAAAGAGTTAACTAACTGCCATAGAAACTACGGAACACAAAGAGTTAACTAATTGCCATAGAAACTATAAATAGCTCCACAGAGGAGGCAGCACTGTGCCCCTGATGAGTGAGAGACTGATAGAGCCTCACGAAACGCGCGTCGGGAGATTGTGACGTCATCAGTAAGCGCGATCACAGCGCAGACCACGCCAATATAGCGTGGAGCATGATAGATACAGCTCTAAAGCTCCAGGTCCACTACTCACTTAAAAGAAAGATAGAAAGCCAATTCCTTCACCACAAAGTCTCAATATAGTAACAATAGAGTAATATACAAGAATAAGGAAATAGAAAAGAAAGAAAAAGGAAAAAGGAGTAAAAGCATAATTAAAGCAAAAAAACGGAAGAAAAAGGAGGACATAACCTCCTTCTAAAAAACAATAGACAGAAGCATTAAGGTAATATATAGTTTAAGAAACAGCATAATCAGGAGTGTATACTTTTTTAAAAAATAGCACAGCATTAGCACTATAAATGAATAAGGTAAAGTAGTGACTGTGATAGACTAACAGTCACGAGGTAAAAGGGTAATATAAGAGGAAATAAGCACTAAGTCAAATAGCACAAGCACTTTAAGATAAGAATTTTTGAATAACACAACTTGAATTATAATGCACTTTAAGTAATAGAACTCTGAATTAACATAAATCAACAGGATAAAAGATTAACACAAAAGAAATGCAAAGGGATTTACAACATATACTCCAGAGAAGTGCTGTATGAATAAACAAAACTATACAATAGACAAAAGGATTATAAAACCTTATCTTAATCTTATGTAAATAATGTAATTTTATGTAAATTAAAATCCAGGGTACCTGATAAGGATTTGACTAAGGAAACATAACCAAAATTACACAAATACAATTGAATTTAAAAAACAAATATTTTATTGACTTGAGCATAATAAAGTAATTAAATAAAAAAGCTGTGATCAAAGCAAAGAATATAATAATAACAAAAATAAAACTTTAATAAACCTCTAATAATTTGCTGGACGTCAAAAAACCCAAAGGATTAAACACCTTGGGTTTAACATGATTGTTTTAATCGTTGCATTTTTAACAACATTTTAAATGTACAAATAAAGATTGATTTTTTGAAAATTAGTATGTGGCAATAATAATTAAAATAAAGGCTGCATAAAAGGTGTTTCTGTACAACCTTGGTTGGTTGTTCAAGGATTCCTAAATAGAATCCACAGGACAATATTTTGGTACGCATTAATCAGAGAGGCAGCACAGAGACCTAAGGTAACCCTGGAGGAGCTGCAGAGTTCCACAGCAGAGACTGGAGTATCTATACATAGGATGACAATAAGCCGTGCGCTGCATGGAGTTGGGCTTTATGGCAGAGTGGCCAGAAGAAAGCCATTACTTTCAGCAAAAAAATAAAATGGCCTGTTTTGCGTATGCGAAAAGGCACGTACTAGACTCCCAAAATGTATGGAGGAAGGTGCTCTGGTCTGATGAGACTAAAATTTAACTTTTCTGCCATCAAAGAAAACGCTATGTCTGGCGCAAACCCAACACATCACATCACCCAAAGAACATTGCATCATGATGTGTTTTTCAGCAGCCGGACTGGGAAACTGGTCAGAGTTGAGTGAAAGATGGTGCTAAATACAGGGATATTCTTGAGCAAAACCTGTACCACTCTGTGCGTGATTTGAGGCTAGGACGGAGGTTCACATTCCAGCAGCATGATCCCAAACACACTGCTAAAGCAACACTTGAGTGGTTTAAGGGAAACATGTAAATGTGTTGGAATGGCCGCCTAGTCAAAGCCCAGACCTCAATCCAATAGAAATCTGTGGTCGCACTTAAAGATTGCTGTCCACAAGCGCAAACCATCCAACTTGAAGGAGCTGGAGCAGTTTTGCAAGGGGGGATGGGCAAAAATCCCAGTGGTAAGATGTGGCAAGCTGAAAGAGATTTATTAAAAGCGACTTGGAGCTGTGATTGCTGCAAAAGATGGCTCTACAAAGTATTGACTTTAGGGGGGTGAATAGTTATGCACATCGACTTTTTTTGTTATTTTGTCCTATTTGTTGTTTGCTTAACAATATAAAAAAAAAAGCATCTTGAAAGTTGTGGGCATGTTCTGTAAATTAAATGATGTAAATCCTCAAACAATCCATGGTAATTCCAGGTTGTGAGGCAACAAAACACGAAAAATGCCAAGGGGGGTGACTACTGAATACTTTTGCAAGGCACTGTATGTTCTGTGCATGGAAAAAAAAAGTGTTCCATGCCCCTTAAGAGGAATATTGCCCCCCTCAATGCATATGGCTTTGCTAGCTTGCCTGCTCATAGAAGACTCTGTTGAGGAGAATCATAATATACTACAGGACTTTTTCCCTTTTGTATACAGTGCACCTAAGTTCAGAGAGGTTATATTAAAATAACAACAATGGCTAGAACTCTTTGGGGGGGGGGGGTCGGGGTGTCAGCTGAAATTGTATTTATATATTACTGTGTATTTTTTTGTTAAACCGATCAAATATACACTTGTGGGTGTATTCATATATATATCGTGTACGAAATACAAACAAATTTCCTGCAGAGATTTTAAATACATACATGAAATACAAATATTACTTGTTTGGAGTAGTGGATGAATATTGTGTAAGGATATAGTGGCATGGAATTAATCATAATTAGCCTGGCTACATGAGCTGCACTTCTGAAACTGCAATGCTGTCAGAATCATTTCACACTCTGGTTTAAATTAGAGCTGTTTTGACACAGATTTTTGTCACCTGAAATCAGGTGTAAAAGATGTGGAAACACTGGAGCCTTCTTAAAGAGCAAGTTCAGCCCAAATGTAATCTGTGACAAGTGTGTTACATACTTTTTCTAATATATGAAGTATGTAAAGTTGTGGAACTAGATTAGTTTGCCAGTTACGGTTTCATTGTTATTACTAGAAACATTTTCATTTCATTGTGGCCATGACATTTAGAATTCAGAGGCGTTTTATGTCAAGGACTCGTAAGATCAAGAACTACAGTCTGTTCTAAACTGTGGCACTAAAAGGACCACTGGAGCCTTATATTTAAAAAAAAAAAAATGCTGTTTTGAAAAACTACAATTTAAGATAGGCTAACTATTTTTAAAATGTAAAAAAAAAAAATCTGAGGAAGAAGACTTTGCACAGAAAGCTTCTGTTTGCAGAGCAGGAATGTGGCATCTAAAATGGACAGAGTTTTCAATAAGATTAATGGAAAGCTTTTTAGCAGTGGAGGAAACTGGGAGCCCAGACTCGTGAACTTTGTACTGCTGACTCCTAAATATGTTAACAAAACATAATGCATCTCTATGAAGGGCTTTCTTTCCTGGCTCCTAGAAAATGTTCCTGCCTACTAAGATTTAGACATGATTTGTCCACCCCACCTCATGAATGTAATAGGTCATGCCCTCCTGAGAAAGTAACTAATGAAATTAGCTGGTGTATGTATATATGTGTGTGTGTGTGTGTGTATACAGTTTTCTTGGCAATTTGAGATTATATATATATATATATATATATATATATATATATATATAATCTCAAATTGCCAAGAAAACTGTATGGTAAGCACGACCAGTGACATAACAATAGATGTGCCTGGAAACTGTAGGGTCATGGAGAGTCTGACACAACTGAAATAAACAATTTATATACAGTGGTACTTTGGTACTCAACCTTAATCCATTCCAGATGGCAGGTTGAGTACCCAACAAGCATTTCCCATAGGGATCAATGTAAATTGAAATTATCAGTTAAAACTAGAATGTGAAGTTTCAGAACTGATGCTATTGTTTCTGGATACAAAACTAAACTGACATAAACCCAAAACAATAATTAGATCAAATAATTATTGTTAATAAATATTATAATTATAAATCAAATAATAATTTAACTTTACTTTAACTGTACTGAGAGGATTTGAAGACACAATGGGATGGGGCGATGTGGGGGAGGAGAGAGGTTATTGCTTGGCACGGGAATCCTCTTCCAATAAAATATCCAGCACTGGCACAGGGATTCTTTCTCTCTTTTGTCTCTTAACACCACTGAATCCTGCTGGAGACTAAGTTTCACTATAAATCTATCAAGAGAAACTTGCTTCTGCCTTAGTTTCAAAATGTTTCTGAAGTGAGGCATTGTTTGATAATTTAACACGTCCACATTGTGGCTTGCTTGAGCTTTGTCAGGGTGATAAATTTCAACAGATTTTGCAAATTTTTAGCACATATTTCTTTAATCTGTACAGTAGGTGCTTTGTCCCTTCTCTCCTCTTTCCCTTTGTTGCTGCTCCCTTTGATCCTCCTGCAGCTCCTCCATGCTAAGCTCTTGTCTGTATTCCTCCACTAATTCTTCAATGTCTTCATTACTCATCTCCAGGCTCATTATCTTGCCCAGAGACACAAGATTAGGCTAGGTTCAGTCTCAGAGTTACAGCTGACACAGTGGTGGATATTGAAATGGTCCTTCCAAAACCTTTTTCAGCGTCAACTGAGTATCCAAGGTCACCTCAAAGAGGGCCTTGGTACATGGACTGGATCAGAGGAGTTGTAGTAGAGTCCTCCAGCCTTCACACCTCTAGCCACATTGGCTCCTTGAATTGCTTTGCTTCCTTATTTCTCATTATAATAGAGATTGTTGTTCTAGGCATGTTGTACACAGCATCGAGATCAGAAATGCAGCTACCATGCTCATAATTTGCTATTTATATCTTTTTTTTTTTTTTTTCTATCGTGGTTCTCGCTATATATTTTTTATTTTCTTGTAAGCACATGCTACACTTCAGTTCTTGTAGGCACACAGGCTACACTTTGGTTCTTGTAGGCACACAGGCTACACTTCTTCGGTTCTTGTGGGCGCACAGGCTACACTTCGGTTCTTGTGGGCGCACAGGCTACACTTCGGTTCTTGTGGGCGCACAGGCTACACTTCGGTTCTTGTGGGCGCACAGGCTACACTTCGGTTCTTGTGGGCGCACAGGCTACACTTCGGTTCTTGTGGGCGCACCCCCCCCCCCGTGGCTCTCTAACCCCCCCGTCGTCTAGTTCCCTCCCCCTCCTCATCCTCAATTCCCCCCTACTCATTCTAAAACCCCCCTCCTCATTCTCCCTCCTCAACACCCCTCCTCAACCTAAACCCCCCTCCTCATTCTAACCCCCCTAAATACCTCCCCCTCTCCCCTCACTTACCTGCTTCTGCTCCGGCTTCCGCTCCTTCTTGACGCGGCGCGAGTGTGACGTCACATGCGCGCCACGCTATTAGAATATACTGGGTGCCGGCACCCGGTATATGCTAATGACGCGGCGCGCATGTGACGTCACATGCACGCCAGGTCAAGGAGCGGACGCCGGAGCAGAAGCAGGTAAGTGAGGGGAGAGGGGGAGGTATTTAGGGAGGTTAGAATGAGGAGGGGGGTTTAGGTTGAGGAGAGGGGTTGAGGGGGGTTTAGATTGAGGAGAGAGGTTGAAGAGGGAGGTTGAGGTTGATTAGGGTGATAAGGGAGGGGGGAAGAGACACAGGGAAGGGAGAGGGGAGAAGAGACACATGGAAGGGAGAGGGGAGAAGAGACACAGGGAAGGGAGAGGGGGACACAGGGGGCAGCACATTTCCCACCCTCGGCTTTTACTAGAGTCACTCATTTTACCCAGTATTTTGTGGTAAAATAGGTGCCTCGACTTATACTCGGGTTGGCTTATACTCGAGTATATACGGTAATTTGGTTAGTCTTTCTTCATAACTTAGCCACTCCATTCCCCTTATTAGTTTTGTTGCCCTCCTCTGTACCTTTTCCTAAAATGTCCTTTTTCTGAAGTGGTGCCCGAAATTATACTCCATATTCTAAATGAGGGCGTACTAGAGATTTGTATAATGGCAGAATTATATTTGCTTCCCTGGCTTCTATACCCTTCTTAATACATGCTAATATTTTATTTGCCTTTGCAGCTGCTGCTTTGCTTTGAGCACTGTTACCTAGGTGGTTGTCCACAAGCACTCCCAAATCTGATACAATTTCTGATACACCTAGATTTGCTCTATTAAGATTATAAATTGCATGGCTATTTTTCCTTGCCAGATGCATAACGTTACATTTATTTGTATTAAATCTCATCTGCCATTTTAGATGCCCATTACTCAATTTTATGTAAATGCCTTTGGAGGGAAAGCACATCACTATCTAAATTAATTACATTGCACAACTTCGTGTCATCAGTGAAAATGGAGACACCACACTCCAATCCTACCTCAAAGTCATTAATAAATATGTTAAAAAGGAGAGGACCTAATACTGAACCCTGAGGAACCCCACTTACCACATTAGTCCATTTGGAGTATGTTCCATTTACAACAACCCTATGCTTCCTGTCTTTTAGCCAGCTCTCAATCCATGAGCAGATATTTACTGCAACTCCTGTATCTTAGTTTGCACAATAGTCTCCCATGTGGCACTGTATCAAAAGCCTTTGCAAAATCCTAAAAGACTACATCCACTGAGTTGCCTTGAATCAGGTTCCTACTAACCTCCTCATAGAAACTAATTAGATTTGTTTAACATGACCTATTCCTTCATAAATCCATGTTGACTCCTACTTATAATCCTGTTCAAATAGACATATTCTTGTATATTATCCCTTATTAACCCTTCTAAAAGCTTCCCCACTACAGAAGTGAGGCTCACTGGTCTATAATTCCCCGGATTTGCTCTTGCTCCCTTTTTTAAATATAGGTATCACATCAGCTTTTCTCCAGTCATCTGGTAGAGACCCTGTGTTGAGTGAATCTTGAAAAATTAAATATAAAGGTTTGGCTATTACAGAACCCAGTTCCCTTAGTACCCTTGAATGTATTCCATCAGGACCCGGGGCTTTATTAACATTTATTTTTTCCAACCTCTTTTGGATTACTTCCTGTGTTAACCAATTATTTGGCAAAGGTAGTGTAGCCCCATTATGTTGCCGTGTCCCAACCACTGGTACCTCCCTTGTGTATACCGAAGAAAATAACCTGTTTAGCTCATCTGCCTTTTCCTGGTCACTAATTATCAGACGGCCTGTGTCACATTGTAATGTTCCTATAGCTTTCTTCCTCGCATTCTTCCCATTAATATACTTAAAAAATATTTTAGGGTTAGTCTTACTCTCTTTTGCAATTCATTTGTCATTTTCTATTTTAGCCAGTCTAATCCCGCTTTTGCAAGCCTTGTAGATTTCCTTGTATTCCTGTAAAGCAGTCTATGTCCCCTCTTTGTTTGTATAATTTAAATGCCTGTTTTTTACTCCGTATCTTGATCTTTAAATCATTGTTAAGTCACATTGGATGGGATTTACTCCTTTTACTTTTATTCCCACACGGTATATGCCGATGTGTATGTATATTTAGTAAGGATTTAAATGTTATCCATTTATGTTCAGTATTTTTACCTGCCAGTTCTCTGTCCCAGTCTATACTTTGTATTGCTGCCCTTAGACCGTTAAAATCTGCCCTTTTAAAATTAAGAGTTTTCGTTGGCCCCTTAAAATTTTGTTTTTTTAATTCAATCTCAAATGAGACTGTGTTGTGATCACTGTTTCCCAAAGGTTGCCCTATTCCAACATTTGGTACTATATCAATATTATTTGTGATGAGTAAATCTAAGATGGCTTAATTTCTAGTAGGCTCTTGTACAACCTGGGCCAGATAATGATCCCTGAGTGTACTCAAGAACCTGCTCCCCTTAGCTCGTCTCATTTACCCAGTTTATTTCAGGGTAATTAAAATCTCCCATTATTAGAACTTGCCCATGCTTAGCTGCATTTCCAATCTGTAACAATAATTGCATTTTCTCACTTTCAATTATATTTGGGATTTGATAGCATACTCCTACTAATATTCTTTTGGAATTTGCTGCTCCGCTATTTAACTCTACCCACAAACATTCAGCTTTATCACTAGGTCCACCATAAATATCTTCTCTGACTATAGGCTTAAATTTAGGCTTAACATACAGACAAATCCCTCCTCCTCGTTTACCATTGCCTCAATCTTTCCTAAATAGGTTATAACCATCCAGATTAACAGTCCAGTTATGAGATTCATCCCACCACGTTTCGGTAATGCCCATTAAAATCCCATTTTTCATTAATTGCTAATAATTCTAACTCTCCCATTTTTCCTGGCAAGCTTCTGGCATTAGCAAGCATACACCTTATGTTATAAAACTGTAGTTCTGAAGTGCCTGCCACTGTACTTGAATTACTTCGTACTACCTCCCTATTGACTATACTACCCCTCCCCCCATCTCCTCCCCTGTGAGTTGTTAATTCATCAATTATACCCTCTACACTTTCTACCCCATTACTTATATCTAGTCCCCCACCCCACCTACTAGTTTAAAAACTCCTCCAGCCTTTCTACCATCCTATCCCTTAGTACAAAAGCTCCCTCATCATTAAGGTGCAATCCATCCCTACTGTAGAGATTGCACCGAAGTGAGAAGTCAGCCCAGTGCTCTAAAAACCCAAAACCCTCCTTAGTCACCACATCTTTAGCCACGCATTAACCTCCCTAAGCTCCTTCTGCTTCCCTGGCCTAGCACATGGCACTGGTAGTATCTCAGAAAATACTACCTTGGATGTCCTTGCCTTCAGCTTATTACCTAGTTCTCTAAAATCATTCTTTAGGACACTCCATCTTCCACTAACTTTGTCATTGGTCCCAATATGTACCAAGACCGCCGGTGCAAGTTGTTGCACTTCACTGTTGGAAACTGTGTGAGGACATGCAAACAAGTCCACAATGAATCTGATATAAATAAATATTAAGAGCAAGCGTTTTTTTTTTCAAAATCATTTTTCTAATGTCAAACACTTGAAAATTTAAATTTGCAGATGGAAAAAATTGTACAGCAGTGGTCTTGTAAGTAAATAAATACATATATAAAACGTTTTTAATACAAAGTACTGATAAGCTGACTCCTAGCTTTCTGTTTTCTTATGACAATATAAGATAAATTGTATAATTCTTGCACAACCGTTAAACTTCTAAGTGTACTCTTTCATATAACATCAAGTTATGTTTAAATGGAGATTCTCCATTTTTAAAGTGGTGTTATAGTACATAATCTAAATATGATGGAATAAAAATCTGAAATGACAGGTCTAAGTCAAGCACTTGCATGCATGTTGCTGCTGAGCTTGTCTTCATTCTGAAACTTCCAGAGTGTTATTAAAGTAATCAAGGTAAGTGGATCTAGCCAGTCTGCAGACACTTCAAGCAGGTCCCTTGGCGTGAGATGCTGAGACTTGCATAGCAAATACACTTCCAACATATATAAATCTAAAAGTGACTGTGTAGGTGGCATGCCTTTTTGTTGCAGGGCCATGACTATAATAAATGACAAGAGCACTTTATTTGTCTGCAGACATAAGTTGTTTATTTTACTGGCTTTTCCATTTGTTTTCCATTTCACTGTACTAGCTAACTCTGTAATTTAACAGATGCTAAATGCAAAAAAAAATCTAAATAAAATGGAAAAGGTAAAACAGATACACCTAAAAGTAATTTAAATTTAACAAACACATCTTATTCTTTGAATAAAACACTTAGTACTTGCAGAGGAAATTAGCACAGAAATTATATTTCTGTGTATAGTAATTTTAGCCTGCAACTTTTATTTCTTACAAGTGTTATTAAAAATGTATGAATAAGCTAAAACATAAGACCAAAACTGTTATTTGGGGGGAAGCGCTGGTACCCTTTCTTTCCCCCACCAGTATCCCTTGGACATCTGGAGGGCACTGTTATTTATGAGAGCCTGGGGTATGTATAAGGCTTATTTGTTTGTAGGCAGAATAGATAGGCCTGATTCTATTTATTGCCAGCTCTGATTTGGCACTGCAGTATCCTACCACAGATTACACTGCATATTCCTGTGTACATGCCAAGGAATGACTATATCTCTGTACAAAATTTGATAAAACGTTACGGTCTAGGACTTCTAGATTATTTTTTTTAGACTATGCCAAAGGAAAAGCTACCTTTTTTTAAAAAAATAATGTTTTTTTACAGAGATCTGTAATGTATAAAACTAATGATGAGGTTGTTTAGTTACCACTGTGAAACTGATGGATCCACTTCCACACAATAAATGTAAGAAGCAGAGTGTGGTCCATAGGGTTAGGGAGAGCCAGACATGACTAGATAACGGCAAGTGTACGTACACTTATTGTATACTTACCTAGACACATATATATTTATAATATTCTGTATATGTATGTGGTAAACATATGACTTGCACATAACAGTACATTAGACTTAAAGGACCGCTGTAGTTTGTATGAAGTTTTTAACAAGCCTAACCATATTAGCAGCTAGGAGCATAAAATAAGTTATAGTGAAAAATCTTAATTTATGCAGACTTTGATTGTGTCTCTGTTCATATTTGATGCTTAGAGACTACTTTTGTGAACTGGAGCCTCAGAGGGAATTTATCCTTGTATAAGTTCTTAAAAAGATCAGTTAAGATCAGTTTATATTTATGACACTTCCATGGTCCTTTTACCCTTTTTAAGGCTGTGCTCATAATATACTAGAATTTTTAGAGTACAGTGTCATAATTTAATTGTTTAACGACTGATATTGCCAGTAATTACGAATAAGGCCAAAGGAGCATGACATTGTTGCATTGGGATTATGTGTTGTTGTGTGTGGTTATATGTTGCCTGTACATGGTTATTATATATACTAGTTATTATATATTATAAGAGGAAAAATGTGTTATAGAACATAAATGTGAAATTGGGAAGAATAGCTCTGCATAGAAATTATCTGTAGGACATTGCATCTGATACAGGCCTTCAGTCAAGACAGATGCATGTACTTCAAGTAGTCCTAAGCAAACACTTGAGATTAACATCAAGGTTGTTTCACTAGTCAGCTATAGATATCTGGGGAATTTGGTCTCAAGAGTTTTTATATTAACCAAGGCTACAGGGCAGATGTGTTTCATCACACACATACACAAATGTACACAAGGGTGTGGTATTGGAGAGTATGTTGTTTTGATCATTCAATAAAGGGTTCAGTTATAGTTTTCACATATACAAGGTGTGAGACTATTTCTGTGTTTTGTATCCTGACTCGGGGAGTGGTCTTGCCATGGGCCACTAGTAACCTGTATCCAGTATTCTCTGCCTGTATCTTTTGGGCCTTGCCCTCTTCAGAAGCCATCTTTTGTGCCACAGAGAACAGGAACTACACGATTTTGCTGGGGTAGGTTTGAACTAGGTTCACATCAAGCCCCCTTGAAGAAGCAGATCATGACATACAGCATAAAATATTTGTCAGACTCTTCCTTGCTTGCGTGCTCTGATAATGTTTGCTAAAAGCACTACCACTGTTCTGTGAATAGTGCTGCAAGCTAAACTGAACCTGTTCTGGACTGTTAAGGAGTAGATAATCCATAGCCATTACATAACGGAAGCAGAAATTCCCATATTTTATGTTATGGGCATTTTTTTTATAGAGGCAATATTGTAGGAACCAGAACATCTAACATCACAGTTCCTCTTTAATTAAAATGGCATTAGCTATGTTCTCAGTAGGACTCTTAAAACCTTTTAACATTATTTATTTTCTTCATTTCTGCAATATTATGATCCCTTGGTCTCCTTTTTCAGGAAAGCAGTATTTTGTGTGATAGATTTTTAATAGTGTTTGAAGTAAGCGAACAGCTGATAAGAGCCAGTAAGTAGCTTGGAACAAGTACCGAGTGACTGTGAACGCCCTACTGCCTGCTGGGTTTAGAGAGCAGCCAGCTTTATCACTTTGTTCCTTTTTAAAAAGAATAGGTTTTTACACAGCAGGATTTTTAAAAGACAACAATATGTCTAAGGGCAGGTACCTTGCACAGGAGCACATGCACAGGAATATCCCACTGGGAGCAAAGCACTATGCAGATTGTATTCCCCCCCAAAGCTTTAATCTTTTTTTAATGCACATTTATAACAAATACATACCCACATTCACGGTTGTGAGACCACAAAGCTATATGCCTTTATATTTTAAATATATGTAATAGTTTATTTTGGGTGCCAGTTGCTGCAAGCACATCTTGAAAATACTATAATTGGAGGATTGTGATAGCAGAACTGGCATTCTGAAATACCTCTCCATATGTTATCCTCTGTACATAGAAGTTCAGATAAATGATATTTGCTGAAACCCTTTAAAGCTGGGTAAAAACAAAATAGAAAATCCAAGATCGATGCCTTCATGTTTTATAAAACAGTACATCTGTGTTTGATATGTAACTAATAGTGAACCAACCAAATACATTTGAGAATACAGCAGTTAAAAGCAGACATATGTTGAAAAGGGATCCAGCCAGGAGAGATTTTCTTTTCGACTATTAAAGAACAACCGGAAGGGATAAAGAAAACAACTTTTTTTTAGTCTAATGAAATGAGCACCTAATAACTCATAAGGTTGGACAAAAAAAGTAATCCCTTCCCAAGATATCTCTGCATTATATGATACTAACACAATATATCTTAAAGGGATATCTAAGTGAGCTGGATTAATACATTTCTGTACTCTATAAGCAAAAAGCAGCCAATGTGTATGCAGCACATCTCCTAAAACATTTTATTTTTTATTAATATCTAAAAATCCCTCTAATGATTATGTTGACACTTCCAGGGGGGTGTCTAAGCAGGCATCTGATTCCCCGCCAATCAGCATGCAGCATCCAGGGAGCAATATTAACCCACTATTTACCTGCTCTTGCTTGCTCAGCCAATCTCCTTGCAGCTTCCTGTTACATGTCACACTACATTTCCCAGCTGCTTTGCTACATATCTCATGCTGCTTTGCACCACAGACAGGAAACCAGAGTTAACTCGAGAGTTTCAACTAACCTAATTGGCCATAACAAATTATTCCAAAATGAAATGGATACCATGCTGCCTGTGATTGGTCATACTCAATATGACTGTTATGCTAATTTTAGAAGAGATTGGCTGGGGGTGTTTGCAAATGGAAGAAATGTAGCTAACAGTTTGCTTTCAAAGTTGACTTCAAGGTTTTCATGCAAACATTTTTTTTCACACACTACGGATTCTCCTCCATCAGATGCATTTATAATCTAGCAAACTTGGATATCCCTTTAAGGAAAGTAAATACATTACCAGACCTACATTCCTCGCTGCCTGTCTCCATCATCAACTTTTTATTCCTGGCTGTCCCCCTCTACTTAAAGCCCAACATCACAAAATTACGCTCATGGTGTTATCATCTTTCACCAAACCCAACACATTTATACACAGTAAGTTAGACAGCTTTGAGGCAGGATTTTGGATTGTCCTGATTATCTATCCATCTTTGCTGTACTGGGGCTATTAACATGCTGTATTTTTAATTTAATAAAAGAAACTTACCTCGCCTATTGAATCTAGTCTATCCCTAACTGCACACTCAGTCTGATAAGCTATCCGTAATCTCTCCTTTCTTGTGGAGCAAGTGAGTTTCTTCCAATAAGGCATGTAATTAAACAAAATGCCAAAAATAGAGGTCCCCAATCAGAGAACAAACTAACCTTTAATAGGTAGTTCTATAGGCATGATGATCCATTCTGAGTGCAACCAATTTTATCTCACTTTTGCCTTTCACAGGGAGAAATATCCTGTAGTATATCAGTCTGGTCTCACTCAGTAGAGTGATCAAGCCCCGAAATACCAGGCAATTCTACCCTGAACAGGAGAAACCGCAAATCCCAGACATACGTTTCAGCCTTGATTGGGCCTAGTGCGTGAGGTGCAGCTGAACTCTCTAAGGCACAGTGAGCAAAGAGTCCACTGTCACCCATAGGGAGACTAAGTCCTAAGCGTCATTTAGATAAACAAAAAGCCAAAAAAGAGGTGCTCAATGAGAGAACGAACTAACCTTAATAGATTAGTTGTATGAACATAACACACTGTGGGCAAATCATGGTCTGCATAAACAAAACCAAAAGGGGATAGAGCTGCACAATTCATAACAAACACCTTAGAGCAGTAGTCAATTATTTGAAGTTGAAGTATATATATGTGCATGGACATACATCCAGATATTTTAATATAATGTCATTGAATAGGCACATCAAGCAAGTTTAGAAAGATTGTAAGTGTGCTAGTTTTCAATCTTGCATGGTTCTTCAGGGCAGCACTATGGACACCGGATTCTAAGCTCAAAGATCATAACTTGATCATAACTTATATATAGTGCTACGGAATATGTTGGCGCGTTACAAATAAACAATAATAATAATTTAGGAAAAAAACATGTAACTGAAAGTCAATTTTAAACATTTACCAGTTTCAGATAAGATGTTTGATAACTTTAGAAAAGCAATGGGCGCCCAGAAGAAAGGTACCAGAAATCCTGATTCCTACACAGGACTGCCTATTGAGTGCTCCTACCTTAGACTATCCGAAGGGATAGAGTTTAAACTAAAGGTTGTCCTTGGTCACTTGCCTAGGGAGACAATGTTAACAAATAGCCCTGTTCGATTCAGCAAATATAAAAAAATGCTTTTCACGGTGCTGTGGATGGTGTATATTGGAAAAAATCTCTGTTTACTGTTGCAGGACTTGACAAATACCAGGTTCCTAGGTAGCCTTGGCTCCTAAAATGTAACTGCTTTCTCATAACTTTTTAGCCACTCTACATATATATATATATATATATATATATATATATATATATATATATATATATATATATATATATATATATATATATATATATATATATATATATATATTTTTTTTTTTATATAATATTCTATAACCTGGCTCCTAAAGCAGTTTGGCTGGCTCCTAAATTTCTCATGAATTCATCAACACCTGTAGCACTGAAAACTAAGAGAAACAGAGGTTTGAATGATTGAAGTCAATTCATATTTTACTATTTCAGAACCAATTTTATATAATCCAGTAAATCCGAACCATCCTATTAATGCTGCCTGGACCAAAAATCATAAATTCCTTACAAATGTCAATGCCCTTTTGGATGTACTACACCAAATGAAAGTAGATGAAATATATAATTTTAGTGACGAATGTGGACAATTCTGTCCAACAAGGCCCATCAACAGGATTTTTTATCTTTCCACTTATCTGTTCAGGTTCTCTCTGATTTACTACCTGTGAAATCCTGGACTGTTGACAGCCATTATAGTCTAGGACTGAGTTGCCCACCACCAATTTAAAACAACTGATAATTTAAAGTGACTTCACAACCTCAGAGCTTGTCCATATTTGTCAGCCCCACTAAAATACAGAAAAAAGCCAAGGTAATTTTGAGGATTTAGAAAACTAACACAACAATATTTTAAACCAAAAACATTAAACACATAGAAAACCGTGAAAACCACTAAAAATGGTTTAAAATGTAAACAGTTTACAATAAAACAATTTATGAATTACATTTTATGTGGCGTTTATTTTTAGGTTTTTTGCTTTGCAAAGATATGTTCAAAAATATTGAAACCTGGCTCTCCTCCTCAGACACTGCCTCCCCTGCAGCACTCTCTCACGATGGTTTTCACCTCAGCCACACAACTAGACCTGGGAACAAACAAGGTGGTGGTGTGGGTAGTTTACTTTCCACTCGCTGTACATTTCACCTCATACCCCCTGTCCCATCCCTCCAATTCTCATCCTTTTGAAGTTCATACAATCTGCCTCTTCTCACCTATCTTTCTACGTGTAGCTGTGATCTATCGCCCCACAGGCACTCTTTCTAAATTTCTTGACCACTTTTCAGCCTGGCTCCCTCACTTTCTCTCCTCCAATGTTCCTCCACTGGTACTTGGACATTTTAACATTGCTGTTGACACTCCCACGTCCCCAGCTGCACTCACCTCTTCCCTTGGCCTCTCACAACGAACAGATTCTTCTACTCATCATGCTGGACATTCTCTTGACCATATCTTCACCAATCTCAGCACAACCTCCAACCCAGTCATCCACTCCCTCTATCTGACCACCACTTCCTTACCTTCAACCTCCCCACATCACCCTCTCTCCACCCCTCTCTAACCCCTACCACCATCACGAACAGAAACCCTACTCAGTTTTCCACTATTATCCAACCCCTTCTCAGTCCCATCACCAACCTCAACTGCCCTGACACTGCCACCTCACTCTACAACACTACTCTCTCTTCCACCCTTGACACTCTGGCCCCCTTATCCACACGCAGATGCCCTCGCTCTCATCCACAACCATGGCATACTACACAAACACAATACATCCAGAGATGCTCCCGTACTGCTGAACAACTATGGAGGAAATCACGCACTTCAGCAGATTTCCTCCACTACAATTTTTTGTTACGCTCTTATTCCTCTGCCTTTAACCTTGCCAAACAGCAGTACTTTACAACACTAATATCAACTCTGTGCTCTAACCCCAAGCGTCTGTTTGCCACTTTCAATGCTCTCCTCCGCCCACCACCTCCTCCCATCCCCTTCCTCTCTCACTGTTGAAGACTTTTGCCAACCGTTTTATTCATAAAATTCAAAACATCCGCAATGAACTCTCATCTCATAGTGGTTTACACACTCCACCCTCTCAACTAACCAACAACACCCAGTCCTTCCCCAATCCCACTGCCACTTTGAACTGCTTTGATCTGGCTACAGAGGATGAAGTCTCCAAACTGCTATCATCCACTCGCTTCACTACCTGTCCTCAGGATCCTATTCCATCTCAGCTTATGTCTCCCCTCTCTACCACACTAATCCCAGCTCTCACACATATTTTCAACCTCTCCCTTACCACTGGCATGTTTGCGTCTTCTCTAAAACATGCCATAGTTATACCCACCCTCAAAAAAACCTTATCTGACTCTGACGTTGAATCTAACTACCGCCCTATCTCTCTGCTTCCCCTGACTTCCAAACTGCTGGAGCGGCTAGTCTATAACCGTCTTACCAGCTATATTTCCTCTAACTCCCTTCTTGACACCTTCCAATCCGGCTTTCAGCCCCCAACACTCCACTGAGATAGCTCTCATTAAAGTCACCAATGACCTGCTTACCGCCATCACAAAAGGTCACTTCTCAATCTTCTTCTTCTAGATCTCTCTGCTGCCTTTGACACTGTCGACCATCCACTTCTACTCCATATCCTCTTCTCCCTCGGTATTCGAGACACTGCTCTCTCGTGGTTCTCATCATACCTACAAAATCAATCATTCAGTATCTCCTTCTCTGACACCTCTTCTTCTCCTCACCCACTGTCTGTTGGTGTACCCCAAGGATCTGTCCTTGGCCCCCTCCTCTTCTCCATCTACACTTCCTCACTTGGTACCCTCATAAACTCTTTTGGGCTTCATTATCATCTCTATGCAGATAACACCCAAATCTACCTATCCGCACCAGATCTATCCCCCTCTCTTCTAACACATGTCTCCAACTGCCTCTCAAGTATATCCTCTTGAATGTCCACCCACCATCTCAAACTCAACATGTCTAAAACTGAACTCCTAATCTTCCTTCCCTCTTCCACAGCGTCAATTCCTCACATCTCTCTCACTGTCAACAAAGACATCATCACCCCCTGCTCCCAAGCCCGTTGTCTTTGAGTTCTGCTTTACCCCGCTCTCTTTCAACCCGCCCATACAATCACTAACTAAATCTTGTCTTCTCCATCTAAAAAACATCTCTAGCATTCGTCACTATCTTACACAAGACACAACTAAAATCCTTATACACTCTCTCATCCTCTCTCGACTAGACTACTGCAACTCGCTTCTTGTTTGCCTACCCACCACCCGACTGTCTCCACTTTACTTCAATCCATTATGAATGCCTCTGCTAGACTCATCTTCCGTACACAACATTCAGTGTCTGCATCACCTCTCTGTCAATGGCTTCCCTTAGCCTGAAGAATAAAATGTAAAATCATGACCCTAACTTACGAAGCCCTCAACAATAACGCTCCCCCATACATCTCTGCTCTCATCTCCAAATACTCCCCCACCCGCCCTCTTCGTTCTGCTAAGGACCTTCTTCTTTCTACAACTCTTGTCACCTCCTCTCACTCCCGCATCCAGGACTATTCTCGTGCTGCCCCTAGTCTCTGAACCTGGCTCTCCTCCTCAGACACTGCCTCCACTGCAGAACTCGCTCACAGTGGTTTTCACCTCCGCCACACACCTAGACCTGGGAACAAACAAGGTGGTGGTGTGGGTATTTTACTTTCCACTCGCTGTACATTTCACCTCATACCCCCTGTCCCATCCCTCCAATTCTCATCCTTTTGAAGTTCATACAATCCACCTCTTCTCACCGATCTTTCTAGGTGTAGCTGTGATCTATCGCCCCCCAGGGCACTCCCTCTCAATTTCTTGATCACTTTTCAGCCTGGCTCCCTCACTTTCTCGAACGCCTTGCCTCACTCCACCAGATTATCCTCTTGCCTCAAAACATTTAAAACCTCACTTAAAACGCATCTCTTTAAAGAAGCGTATCACCTTCCACCCTAACACACTTATCACCCCTCTCTTGCTCTTTTACCACTCACTATACCTTAGATTGTTAGTTTCTTTCCAAAGTACTTTGGGAATTCACCATGGACATTGGATTCCTAGCTCAAAGACGGGGCCCTCCTTCCTTTGCTAATTGTTAATCTGTATTTATCTTTGCCTGAACCTAATTTATGCACAGCGCTACGGAATATGTTGGTGCGTTATAAACTATAATAATAATAATGTAAAGTTTTATGGTTCTTTTTTTTTTTTTTTTTCATTTATTTATTTATTTATTTTATTCGCTCATAAGGGACTTAAAGAGCAGCCATAAAGTACTATATTTCTTTGCAGTCATCTAATGATCATGTTTAAAAACAGGAGGATCATTGCATTTATTAGAGAAAAAATAACTTACTTTACAATTATCTTCATACAGTGTCATGGTTCCCTTAATTTCCTAATCTTCATCAGTATTCGCATGGTTAGCTAGTCAGCAGTGGTAGAATAACACCCCAGGATGTAATTCCCCACTTTGCCACTGTGTTTCTCCATCATGGGAAGCTATCTTACCTTTGGTCGGTTGGCTGAATAAATAATATGATTTGGGCACACAGTGGCATTTGTTAGGAGTGGAAAAAAAGTAGGAAACAATGAAGCAGTGTAAGAAAACTGAAAAAGTTAGTTGTTACTCTTTTGCGAACATCTAATTAAAGTATATGCAACAATCCTCTTATTTTGAAATAACTAGAATATTTGTCAGCCGAGTTTGTGTGTAACACTCGCAAATTTACGCATGCGCACGATGTCGAGCATTGCAAGCCGGGGAGGGAGAGGGACGGAGGGGGAGAGGGGAGGGAGAGGGACGGAGGGGGAGAGGGGAGGGAGAGGGACGGAGGGGGAGAGGGGAGGAGGGGATGGAGGGGGAGAGGGGAGGACGGGACAGAGGGGGAGAGATATCTGGTACACGGAGAGAGCGCTTACAGGAGACAGAACACACAATTTTTAATACAAGAGTATACTGTCCTTTTTGATGGGCAAGTGACTAGTAAATAATATCTTAAGATGGTTATAAAGAAACACATTTGGCTTCCAATGTCCCTTTTACAAGGACAGCTTTACCATAGCTATCCTAGTCATGCTATAAGAGGGTGAAAGGGTACAAAATCCCTTTTTGATTTTCCAGTAACAGTGCTGTGGGCAGGGATATAAAATACAGCATCCATGTTTCATTTTATGGCCCATTTCTTTTTATTTCATTCCACTATCTCATTCAGATATTTTTTTTATGTCAAACACAAACGCATGGCCTTATAATAATTTACAAAAGACCTGTTTATCCACACCAGAGACTGTTCAAAAATAGGAGTCCGAGTTGGCAAGCCCTTATAAGGCACTTCTAAAATACTGTTTGTGACAGATGTATTTGGGTGTCTGGATTTTACAGTTCATGTTTAATAAATGATTACAATAGTCCAAATTAGATAGCTTTGTTTTTATGGCTACATTTCTAAAAGTTACTGTGTTTTCCCCTATAAACCTCTTACTAGATTTCATATTTATGAATCTGACACCCATTTTATTATTGATTTAAAGTACATACTTGACTGTGAAGCATTATTTTTTAAGCATTATTCATCTAACTTTGTTACATAAGGCAGATGACCCATAGATTCATATAACAATTTCTCCTTTTGCATACTGGAAATATATGCCCTTGTGGTCAGTGTTTTAAAACAATTAATGTAATGTAAATTGTTGTATAATACCCAGAAAATGTGAAACTCCTGATAAAAAGCATAAAAAAGCTAATTTCATTATGCAGTACTATAAATGAACATTTAAACCCCATTAAAATGTGTGTGTATGTATATATCTTATTACACAGCAAAGTAAGGAAAAATATTTTGGATAACAAAACATTCTGCTTTAGTTTAAGAAGCTAGCATTCTATGTATTATACACTGCATTGCTGTTAATATTAATATATTGGTTGCAAATGCTCTAATATTCCAGTTTTTGTGTCTGGACTATTTGCTGTGTAATTCTCAATTCCTGTAATGGTTATGATCACTTTCTTCTGACATAACCTTGCCACATCAGCCAGTGGAAACAATATTAAACCTTAAACTATTGCTGGCATAAACTCAAGGAGCTTATGCAAGAACGCTTACTTATTGGTGAAAATTACAAAAACACAGACGCTTCAGTCCTATTTAGGAACTTTACCAAGACTACCAAACATTTTGTTCTAAATCTAAATATAGTAAAGAACAGTCTGGGCTAAAAAAATAGAAAATGGCCAGTCTCTTTTTGAGTGTTAACCTCCCTGGCGGTATGATTATGACAGTATTTAGAATATTAAAGCGGTATATTCTAAAGTACTGACATAATCATACCGCCTTTTTAGACACCATTACCCCTTCCCCCTATCCTCCCTTTCCCCTTATCATCATCCTCATCCTCCTCCTCCTTTTCCCCCCTCTCCCCCCTTATGCGGCCGCCCCTCCATTTCCCCCATCTCCTCCCCTTTCCCACTTATCCTCCTCATCCCACTTATCCTCCTCATCCCCCATATCCTCCTCATCCCCCATATCCTCCTCATCCCCCATATCCTCCTCATCCCCCATATCCTCCTCATCCCCCATATCCTCCTCATCCCCCATATCCTCCTCATCCCCCATATCCTCCTCATCCCCCATATCCTCCTCATCCCCCATATCCTCCTCATCCCCCATATCCTCCTCATCCCCCATATTCTCCTCATCCCCCATATCCCCCCTTCCCCGCTCATCCCCCCTTCCCCGCTCATCCCCCCTTCCCCGCTCATCCCCCCTTCCCCGCTCATCCCCCCTTCCCCGCTCATCCCCCCTTCCCCGCTCATCCCCCCTTCCCCGCTCATCCCCCTCTTCCCCGCTCATCCCCCTCTTCCCCGCTCATCCCCCTCTTCCCCGCTCATCCCCCTCTTCCCCGCTCATCCCCCTCTTCCCCGCTCATCCCCCTCTTCCCCGCTCATCCCCCTCTTCCCCGCTCATCCCCCTCTTCCCCGCTCATCCCCCTCTTCCCCGCTCATCCCCCTCTTCCCCGCTCATCCCCCTCTTCCCCGCTCATCCCCCTCTTCCCCGCTCATCCCCCTCTTCCCCGCTCATCCCCCTCTTCCCCGCTCATCCCCCTCTTCCCCGCTCATCCCCCTCTTCCCCGCTCATCCCCCTCTTCCCCGCTCATCCTCCTCTTCCCAGCTCATCTTCCTCTTCCCCCTCTTCCCCCCTTCTCATCCTCCTCTTCCCCACTTCTCTTCCCCCTCTTCCCCCCCTTCTCATCCTCCTCTTCCCCACTTCTCATCCTCCTCTTCCCCACTTCTCATCCTCCTCTTCCCCCCTTCTCATCCTCCTCTTCCCCCCTTCTCATCCTCCTCTTCCCCCCTTCTCATCCTCCTCTCCCCCCCTTCTCATCCTCCTCTCCCCCCCTTCTCATCCTCCTCTCCCCCCTTCTCATCCTCCTCTCCCCCCTTCTCATCCTCCTCTCCCCCCCTTCTCATCCTCCTCTCCCCCCCTTCTCATCCTCTTCTTCCCCCCTTCTCATCCCCCTCTTCCCCCTTCTCATCCCCCTCTTCCCCCTTCTCATCCCCCTCTTCCCGACTTCTCATCCCCCTCTTCCCGACTTCTCATCCCCCTCTTCCCGACTTCTCATCCCCCTCTTCCCGACTTTTCATCCCCCTCTTCCCGACTTCTCATCCCCCTCTTCCCGACTTCTCATCCTCCTCTTCCCCCCTTCTCATCCTCCTCTTCCCCCCTTCTCATCCTCCTCTTCCCCCCTTCTCATCCTCCTCTTTCCCCCTTCTCATCCTCCTCTTTCCCCCTTCTCATCCTCCTCTTTCCCCCTTCTCCTCCTCCTCATCCTCCTCTTTCCCCCTTCTCCTCATCATCCTCCTCTTTCCCCCTTCTCCTCATCATCCTCCTCTTTCCCCCTTCTCCTCATCATCCTCCTCTTTCCCCCTTCTCCTCATCATCCTCCTCTTTCCCCCTTCTCCTCATCATCCTCCTCTTTCCCCCTTCTCCTCATCATCCTCCTCTTTCCCCCTCCTCCTCATCATCCTCCTCTTTCCCCCTTCTCCTCATCATCCTCCTCTTTCCCCCTTCTCCTCATCATCCTCCTCTTTCCCCCTTCTCCTCATCATCCTCCTCTTTCCCCCTTCTCCTCATCATCCTCCTCTTTCCCCCTTCTCATCCTCCTCTTTCCCCCTTCTCATCCTCCTCTTTCCCCCTTCTCATCCTCCTCTTTCCCCCTTCTCATCCTCCTCTTTCCCCCTTCTCATCCTCCTCTTTCCCCCTTCTCATCCTCCTCTTTCCCCCTTCTCATCCTCCTCTTTCCCCCTTCTCATCCTCCTCTTTCCCCCTTCTCATCCTCCTCTTCCCCCCCCCCTCATCCTCCTCTTCCCCCCCCCTCATCCTCCTCTTCCCCCATTCTCATCCTCCTCTTCCCCCCCCCTCATCCTCCTCTTCCCCCCCCCTCATCCTCCTCTTCCCCCCCTCATCCTCCTCTTCCCCCCCTCATCCTCCTCTTCCCCCCCTCATCCTCCTCTTTCCCCCCCCTCATCCTCCTCTTTCCCCCCCCCTCATCCTCCTCTTTCCCCCCTCATCCTCCTCTTCCCCCCCCCCTCATCCTCCTCTTCCCCCCCCTCATCCTCCTCTCCCCCCCCCCTCATCCTCCTCTTCCCCCCCCCCTCATCCTCCTCTCCCCCCCTCATCCTCCTCTTCCCCCCCTCATCCTCCTCTTCCCCCCCCTCATCCTCCTCTTCCCCCCCCTCATCCTCCTCTTCCCCCCCTCATCCTCCTCTTTGCCCCCCCTCATCCTCCTCTTTGCCCCCCCCCCATCCTCCTCTTTCCCCTTTCCACCCCCACTTCCCCCCTTCCCCCTCCTCTTCCCCCCACTTTCGCCCCCCTCATCCTCCTCTTCCACCCCCCCTATAATAAAGCAGGTTTTAATATGAGGTAAATGTTACTTTTAAACTAATTATTTGATATTGAGACATAAATAAAATTACATATTGGAAATAAATAAATACTTTAGTTAAAAAAAAAAAGTGGAAGGCATGTCATTCAAACCAATGACTTAACAATGGAAAAAACACTTACCACTACACCAACAAAAAGCTATGCCTTAGAAACAAGTATAAAAGTTAATATATATAGAACAGAATGTGTAACCTTTTCAGACTACAACTTGATCTATGCAGATTCTTGTGGGAGGGCTTCAAGGGCTATACAATCAGTAACTAAAATGACAATATCTAAGTCAATTCTTTATCAATTTAAAAAATGTAGACCATTTATTTTTCATATGATTATCCACTCTCCAGCTGATGTTGCAGTGCACATATGGTGGCTTCCGTGGTTCTTTTGACTGGCCCTGGGATGTTCCTGATATTTTTGGACAATCTGGCCCCCTGCAGTTCAATCATTTTATACCTAGCTTTATGCCTTCTCCTTATTTAATTATGTTGGTCCGCTTCAGAGAAATAAATATATAATAAAGGTACAAATTAAAAAAGAAAAAAATGCAGCATGTCATAGGAATTAAAGATATGAAGAGACCTTGTCCCTCTCATCCTCCTCTCCCCCCCCCCTCATCCTCCTCTTCCCCCATTCTCATCCTCCTCTTCCCCCCCCCTCATCCTCCTCTTCCCCCCCCCCTCATCCTCCTCTTCCCCCCCTCATCCTCCTCTTCCCCCCCTCATCCTCCTCTTCCCCCCCTCATCCTCCTCTTTCCCCCCCCTCATCCTCCTCTTTCCCCCCCCTCATCCTCCTCTTTCCCCCCCCTCATCCTCCTCTTTCCCCCCCCTCATCCTCCTCTTTCCCCCCCCCCCTCATCCTCCTCTTTCCCCCCCCCCTCATCCTCCTCTTTCCCCCCCCTCATCCTCCTCTTACCCCCCTCATCCTCCTCTTTCCCCCCTCATCCTCCTCTTTCCCCCCTCATCCTCCTCTTTCCCCCCTCATCCTCCTCTTCCCCCCCCCTCATCCTCCTCTTCCCCCCCCTCATCCTCCTCTTCCCCCCCCCTCATCCTCCTCTTCCCCCCCCCCCCTCATCCTCCTCTCCCCCCCCCTCATCCTCCTCTTCCCCCCCTCATCCTCCTCTTCCCCCCCCTCATCCTCCTCTTCCCCCCCTCATCCTCCTCTTTGCCCCCCCTCATCCTCCTCTTTGCCCCCCCCCCCATCCTCCTCTTTCCCCTTTCCACCCCCACTTCCCCCCTTCCCCCTCCTCTTCCCCCCACTTTCGCCCCCCTCATCCTCCTCTTCCACCCCCCCTATAATAAAGCAGGTTTTAATATGAGGTAAATGTTACTTTTAAACTAATTATTTGATATTGAGACATAAATAAAATTACATATTGGAAATAAATAAATACTTTAGTTAAAAAAAAAAAGTGGAAGGCATGTCATTCAAACCAATGACTTAACAATGGAAAAAACACTTACCACTACACCAACAAAAAGCTATGCCTTAGAAACAAGTATAAAAGTTAATATATATAGAACAGAATGTGTAACCTTTTCAGACTACAACTTGATCTATGCAGATTCTTGTGGGAGGGCTTCAAGGGCTATACAATCAGTAACTAAAATGACAATATCTAAGTCAATTCTTTATCAATTTAAAAAATGTAGACCATTTATTTTTCATATGATTATCCACTCTCCAGCTGATGTTGCAGTGCACATATGGTGGCTTCCGTGGTTCTTTTGACTGGCCCTGGGATGTTCCTGATATTTTTGGACAATCTGGCCCCCTGCAGTTCAATCATTTTATACCTAGCTTTATGCCTTCTCCTTATTTAATTATGTTGGTCCGCTTCAGAGAAATAAATATATAATAAAGGTACAAATTAAAAAAGAAAAAAATGCAGCATGTCATAGGAATTAAAGATATGAAGAGACCTTGTCCCTCTCAATCTTCAGGACAGGACCATTGTCCTCCTGTTTTTATGCACTGTCATTAGGATATGATGATCTGATTAATCTGACCGTGTTTTACGCACACATGTTCTATGTAGGACTGGATTATAAATACAGGAATTAATTTTGTGTTTGTTACATCACTTCCTCAGAGCTGAATAATGAGTGTGTGGTTTTGGTAGAGTAGAGCGAAGGATGTGGAATGAGAGATCAGATAGCTATTGTTACAATAATTGTATAATACTGAAATTGACACAAAGGTCATGCTCTCTCACTGGCACCGATGCAGACACCTGCAACAATAGCTCTTCAAAAATGTAAACTTCACACTCACACACAACTGCTATCAATGTCTCATGGATCTCATTAGGGTCATGTAGAGACATCAAAAACATTTTTTTTTCTAATTTAAGTACAAGATTTATGACTTTATTTTTTTTCTTGCTAAGTTATGATCGGAGTCAAACATTTTGAAACAAATATTGTGTATATATAAGTGCTCATTCAACAGATCCTTGTAAGGAGCTTTGAAAAAGAGCATCCTACTTTGTATACTTTTATTTGACCCTATGTCATATTCATAAGACAGATCAAGTAGCTGTGGCAGTTCATCTTCTGGTGTTATCAAAACTTCCACTTTAACTCTGACCCACCCTAGCTACATTGCAGCCACAACCATTGACGTTTACCAAAGTATTAAACAAGGCTCACATTGTGAGCAAGAAATAAATGCTTTTCTGTATTGCAAGTATTTTGCTACCGCACCCATAATTGCTTATGGAATGTTTTACTTATGTCATCAGTTGGAGTTCACTGTGACAGAACGAGTGTAGTTTCTCCTTTCTCTGACAGTATTTCCATTATAATATTAGAATTCATAGTCCATGCTTGGCTGTACTTCTCTGCTGCTATTTTTACTTCATCACTGCAACTTTTCCAGAGTGCGCTTAAGTACTTTTTGTCTCTTCTGTAGAACATTGTGAGATGCTAGAGGTCAGTACAATGTGGCTTAAATTTACTTGAAGGACAACTCCTTATTAAATTAAAGGAATATATAATTAAACTTGATCTTATCCCTCATTTACCCTCACTGCCTTCCCACAGTGATAATACTAACATTTCTGTGTTATTTTATGGAACAAACCGAATAGGGCCCTCATTCAATTGCAATTTGGCCAATTGAATAGGGATCTAAAAAAGCACATAACATATATTTTTTTAAATAAGTTTTTAGTTAGTGAAAACCTTGTTTTTGGATAGATGTTTACTAACTAAAAACGTATTTAAAAAAAATATGTTATGTGCTTATTTGGAGCACTATTCAATTGGCCAAATCACAATTGAATGAGGGCCTAGGTGTGTACGTATGTATGTGTGTGTATATATTTATATTTTATATATATATATATATTATATACACACAGTGACTTTCATGCATTCACCGATCACACTCACTTTTACTTTTTCACACACTCTCTTATTCTGTCTCACACCATCTCACGATCGTTCGTGCTCTCTCTGTCTCTCCCTCTCGCTCGCTCTCTCTCCATCCCTGACTTGCGCTCTCTCTCCAGATTTAGAAATATATAGAACAATAAACTTTTAGGGATTATGGCTCCTGGGATTTGTCAAGTGCTTGAGTATTTAGATATATTAAATATAAATATATTTACACACATACAAGTATGTGACCTTTATAAGCACTCCAGGGAATATAAACTGAATGATGCGGCAAAACTGTATTTCTTTCTCTGGAGTAAAGTAAATGTTGACTTTTCCTTAAATTATTTTTAGATCGCTTTACCTAAGAATTCTATTTTGTGCTTATGAAGGAAGTTAATTTCTACTAAGGGTTATTAAGTTTGTCTTGACATTCTGTTTTCATCTTATAAAGATTTTCTCTTCACCAACATATATTCAAGTCTTTAATTTATACTGCTGAGCGTTTTGCCCCTGAACTGTTCCTCTGGGCCTAGTTTCCCAGAGGTCAATTGAATCAGGACAGTAATTTAGAACATTTTCTAATAGAAGGTCATTTGTAATAGTACCTAAATTATCTTCTGATTCACAAAGATAATGACATTTAGTCAAATTTGGACTTCCTAACATATGGGACATTCTTGTCTGTTGTTGATTAGTGCCTAAAAAGAAGATATCAGAAATATAATAATTTGGGACTTTGCAGTTTATGTAATATTATGTTCTAGTTTGGGTTCGCTTGACCTGTGTGATCTCTTTTCAGGAAGCAAGTAGAAATCAAATAACCAGTGTATAGTTCTTTTGGTTGTGGTGAAGTTAACCTGTTGAAAACGCTGGCTCTAAATTAGTGACCACACGAGGATCACAAATACTTTCTATACAACCACCATCTTGTTCTCTGACGTGCTAAAGAATGGATCTTTGATATATAATTTATTATATCGCTTTAAAATTAGCAAATAGCCATTTCTACCCATCAATATTTTGAATTCACTTATTTTGCTTTCCTAAAATGATTTTACAATTTGTAAAAATGAATGCACAGTGAGGCCCTTGAAGTGAATAGGTTGCCTGTCTGTAGTCTATAGACCTAAGCAGCAGTCTTCGTAAATTTAAGTCTTTGAATAGATCCTTTAAATCGCTAATTATCATTTATACGTTTTTGAAATATCCAGTTTCTATAATATTTGTTGTATTGGGAATTTGTAATTGAAGCAAGAGTTATGTTATCCCATATTTACATAAATTCAGATAATATACAATTTACATATTCTTTCATAATAACTACCACAAACTCTCCCACATTGCTGTTTTGACTAAGGGGAGATTTATTTATTTATTTATTTTAATTCTATGGAGCCCTTTTTAGAATGGAGAAGTCACTTCACAGTCAAGAGAACATGTCCCAAACAGCTGAGGTATTCTTTCACTAATTAACTTTTATTTGTATCGCTAATGAAACCATTCCAACATTAGTGAATATAGCCAACCACACAATACCATTTGGTTGTGTGTGTGTATATACATATATAAATGTTTTAACTACCGTATATACTCTAGTATAAACCGATGAACCTATTTCACCACAAAATACTGGTTAAAATGAGTGACTCGAGTATAAGCCGAGGGTGGGAAATGTGCTGCCCCCTGTGTCCCCTGCATCATTCACTGCAACCATAGCTCTACAGGATTTATGTGTTTTCTATATCCCTAGCCTCTTGAACAGGTCCTGCATTTCAGTGGCAGTGTGTCTGAGCTTTGGTTCTGATCTGATACAGCTCCTTCTTTATATAACCACATTTCCAGTCCCCACAGGAGATATGTTTCCAGTCCCTGCAGGGAACTCTGGGAGTGATGCAGCATATCTCAAAACCAATAAGAATGAGCAAGCCTGTTAGTAGTGAACTATGTGTCTGTGCTACCCAGCACTTTCTTATCAGTGACCTGATGCCTGGGTTTTGTTTTAGTCCTACTTTAAACTATATAGAACATTTACAGCCACATTTCAATGTCTATTTAAATATGTGAACGCTTTTGAAATTATATTCAGGGTTAAAGTGCGGCCAAGTAACAACGTGCATAACCCAAATTACGTAGCTGGCAGGGAAAAATGTTAAACAATTCCCCGGACTGTGTTCTGCAGTGTTGCACTAAGAAGGTGGTTACCAGTCATGTCGATCACTATAGTAATACTTTTTTTTTCCTGCGTGCATATTTACTTAACCTCTGTAAAATAGCTAGAAACATTAAACAACCCGAACAAGTCCCCTTTCATATGGATGATTTCCTTCTTTCTGTATTTAAAAAGAATGTGCCAGGTTAATAAAGAAGTATAGCTTAACTTCTATTACACCATTTTTACTGTGCTGTGGCGGTGAAACGATTTGTAACGTGTCATTTTCATTTGTGGTTAAATTATAGCGTTTTCAAGCAATATTCATGCCATTAGATGCTTTTTTTTTTTTCTTCTTTTTTTTTTGAGGGGTTTATTTTTGCCACAAACTTATTTGGAACTGGTTTCCTGTTCCTGTCGCTGTAGAAAATAGTCATGAGTCCATCTCTGAATTATTGGATGTTAGAATAAGCAAAACATTTTCTGTTAAAATAAAGCTCCATAAACCTACCTGTAGTATGGTCCAAACGTTTGGTGCTACCTTGTTCTTCCATGCTTCACATTTAAGAGGTATTCATTATTATATATGAACCATCATTGACTAAGTAGACTGTGCCCTGCAGAAATTCCTCCTCTTTAGCTAGGTGTCAAGTGGCCAATATGGGGGTGCTTCAGAGAGTATATGAATAAAAAAAAAAAAGATGGTCTTGGATTTTTGTTGTTGTTTATGATCACAATTAACAGCAAGTATAGGTTAAGAAAGTAAATATTTATAATCCATGTAATCCTTATAGAATGAAACAAGCCTGTAATTACTAGGTAAAGCAGACAAGACATGACAGCTACATATTCCACTAACTGTAGAAGCCAGCAGATATAACAGCCAAGTTACCCAGTGCCATGTAAAAGCAGAACTCTACCTCGTAATACTCAGACTGACTGACTGCTATTTTAGTATTGTTAGCCTGGCTCTTGGTTCATGGAGTCCAGTGCCATACATCTAAGGTGCCAGGATTAGTAATCTAACCAACATTGTGTCTGCGTGAGGTTCAAGTAGGGTCTGTGTAAGGTCTGACTTTTGGGCAGGCCTCCAACTCTTATTGATGACAATATTGTATTTAAAAGTAATCATTTTAAAGATATTCTAGACTCACCGTAACACATATCAGAAGACACCTTCTTTTATAAGTTAAGAAACAATATGTTAGAACTAAACAATGTGGTGCATTTCTCATGAAGGGAATAACAAGTTTGCATAGCAAAATGGACCTTTCCATGGCAGAAAATTGCTTTTGAAAGGTTTGTTTTTTCAATAAATTGGAAGATTTAGGATCCAACAGCTTAAAACCCTATCTTGATTTCACATGATAGATCCTCTGCCACAGATTCTAAACTACCATGGTACGCCATTCCTCAGGAATGATTTAGGAATGCAGTGCATTTGTAAAGCTTTCAAGCTTAGTTTTTAGTTAGAAATTAGAAATGTTAAGATTTCAGGCTGAAATGAAAGTAAGCATAACTCTGACATTTTTATTTATTGTATCACATGTGTCAAAGACTGGACTTAAGGTGCAAAAAGGCTGATTACTTAGATCCAAGTAGAAAATAAAAAAAGGAATCTATTCATCTATTAATCTATGGATGTTTGAAATATTCTGGATATGATAAGTATATTAATATAAAATAACATGCTTTTTTTCAGGAATCTGAATTTAACCCTGTGAAATTTAATAGTATCATCGAATGTGAGAAGCCAAACAATGATTTGAGCAGATTCCGAGGTTACATGTAAGTATTTTCAACAAGTTATTCAAATTCTGTGAAACAAAAAAAAAATTGCAGTTTTAAAACGAATACCTGCAAAGCTCCCAAAATCCATACATCATTTATGATAGGATGAGGATAGACAATAGACCGTATCATGAAACTTGTTACAAAAAATATCAATGTTATCCCATCTATCTACTAGCTTTTTGTGGATTATGTGTTGTATGTAGAATTAAGCTGCAGTGGGAGTGGCCTTTACCCTGATTATGACTAAATTATATTTGCATATAATAGTTGATACATTTAAAGAATGTTGTTTTTTTTACCTTTTTTAAAAACATTTGGCCCATTATCAAGCATAACTCTTCAGAAAAGCATATTAGAAGTATTGGGCTACAATGATCATTTAAAAGTTCACAGTTTGAATGAAGATGGTAAGAAAATAGCATCTTCATTGATGTCCGGGGACCAGCGCCATTACTGCACTTTAGATTGTTCAGATATAGGCATGAAGACTGTTTTGAAAAAGGAATTCAAGTGAGAGGTCAAAGTAATATGAAACACAGACCATCATCTCCTTTCTTCAATAGAACTTCAGTTTGTCCAGAAATGGTGCAAACATTCACCCAGCCGCATGCTGTGTTTCTATATAGGGTGTGTGTATTAGTCTAAGGTAAATTTGAAGCCAATTTCTAGGCCTCCTCTTTAAACAAAGTGAAGTTGTTTTGCGTTATGAGTGCACTGGCATGTCGTATTTTGGTATCTGCTTATAAATAATTTAACAATGGACATAAAGGTTTTTGAAAGATTAAATACTGACTTCACATTAACTATTATACTTTGCTTCAATGGCAGATAATATATTTACATATTTCTATTCAATTCTGTTGAAAGGCTGCCAAGACAATATTTTGTCTGCCACTTGACAAATGAATTAAATAGAACAGTAGATCCAGAAGGAGAACACACCCTTCCCAGTCTGCAGAAAAACCAGCAGGCCTAAATGGATGTGCCCATAATACGAAGAGTGTGCTAAAGATTTTCTTTAAAAATGTTTTTATGCTGAGGACTTGCATAGATGGTAATATTGTTAGTTTCTACATAGCATGCAAACACATGAAGTGTGTTGAAAACTACTGTAGTCTTATAAGTAACAGGTTAATTTCATACCATTATTTAAGAATAGTTGTGCATCATACTCCCAAGACTGAAAGATCTTATTGCAGGGAACAGTCAATATATTTAATACTTTTATGGTGAATTTCATTATCACATGCTTTTCTTCAGTGCTTTCCAAAGCAAAAATACCAGTATATAAAATAACTGTAGTCATGCCACCTGAGCATTTTACTAGTATTTCGAGTTCTTTGTTTCTATTTTAAATGACAGAGACTAATAGCTGGTGTATGTGCAGTGTACTTTTGCCATTTTATAATTTTCAGTATGCCTTCGTTTCTTAGAGTGAAATAAATTAGGCCCAAAGCTCCTGCTTGTCATAACTTTAACTAATGAACTTAGCTTGCTTTTATATAACAGCATGTATTTCTGTGCTGGCAAGTGTAATCGGTATATGTTAAGCTATAGTCAAGATTTTTTTCTTCCATAATGCTAAAGTCAAGTTTATTTTTCTGTCATTACAACAATCCCCTTTTCTTGCTTTTCAGTGTTCATAAAAATGGAAAAAAATCTGGACTTTATAAAGAAAATTTACTGTTACGGGGTTGTACGCTAAGAAATACTGAAGTTGTTTCTGGCATGGTTATTTATGCAGGTAAGAAGTGTTTTTTTGGCTAAGATTGCGGAATTGTTTTTAAAATAATACATGGTAAATGTTTTTTTGCATTTTTGTTGATAGGACATGAGACCAAAGCTTTATTAAACAATAATGGACCACGTTACAAGCGAAGTAAACTTGAGAGACAAATGAACACAGACGTTTTCTGGTGTGTGCTGATACTTCTAATCATGTGTCTGTTTTCTGCCATTGGTAAGCTATCTACTTAGACATGTTTTTCTATTCTATTTTTCCTCCAACATTTTATTTTGAATGTCTTTATATACAGGACATTGCTGCGCACATTGTAGGGTAAAAAAAAAAAAGCATCTTACACAAAAGGGGGGGGGGGGGGTGCAAGAGAAAGAGGTCATAACTAGATAGAAGAACTAAGAATGATGTATGGAAATACTAGGTTATAGAAAGGTCGGTTGATAAGTGAAAGTCTTCCAACTGAAGTCTTATTACAATCACATTTAAGGGATCCAAGCATAAATGTATTATGTGTAAGGCTATCCTAAATATTTTTAAAGCCAGACCATTTTCAGTAGAAAGAATAACTACATCAATCTACTGGTTCCTAACTGCGGTCAAATCTATATTTACACATTCATTAAGGGCAGGTTGGCACACTAAAATAACCTAATTATGAACGGTGCAGTGGCTTTAACAGTGCTAATGTTAAAGGACCAGTGTATTTTGGGAAAACGTCACATATTTCATTAGAAGCCGTTCTAAGCAAATAATAGAAAACCATGTTTAGAGATCATTTAATGTTTGAATACTGTGTGTAATAGAAATTTTCTATCTTGTCGGACGTGAACATTAGAGGTAGAGCGGTGGGTGATTTCTTAAATCATTGGAGCTTTATATTTGACACCTATGTCATTCCCTTACAAATGCTCAAAAGCAGACTGTTTGCAAGTATAACTGCAAACCGTTCTCCTGCAGAAAGTTTAAACCCCCTTCATACCTGCAATCCTACAAAAGTATCAAGGATGCCTCCCAGGGTCCTGCAGATACCTCAACATGTAAGTCATTATATTTTCCCAGCCTAATTATGCTATTTACGAGGAGAGGGTTCTGAAACATGCTTTTACATGGTCCTCAAGCTTTAATATCATAGTTAATGTTAGAGATTCTGACTTAGTTTTGGGCACAATTACCCAAATACTAGAACTCTTCAGGAGGGAGAGATACAAATTTGATCGACGCCATTATTTTATATGCATCATCTACCTGTTATGTTTTCACATTTATTGTCATTGATTAAGCAGATTTAGCCCCCTACTTTTGTTTTTGCATGTGTTTTTAAATCTTGTCACATTTTTTCTCCGCTGATCCTAGGTGTATATAACACAATCTGCCCTAATATTAGGCTACCAGCAGTTTTTATTTTGTTTGCTCTCTGTACCACATATGTTTTATTAACCTATCTCTGAGCCCAGAGTAGTGTATTTCTGTCAATGATTTATACAGTGCATTACAGCATAGATGCTCCATATAGATCTTGTGCTCACTAGTATATCATGTCTCAAGGATATATTTGACAAGAGATCATCAACCATTGCTATCTCGTTTAAATGGTATATTCTTTTTTTGTGTAGCCTTTAGTGGTAATATAATACATTTCATTTTTGAGAGATTTTTACTTAAATATTTTACAGGAGCTCTGATAAGAAGATTCATTTGTATTTCTTTTGTTGTTAATACATGTTTTATTATTTTACATTTTTATGCTATTTGTTTTTTCCCCAAAGGAAAATGTTTTTCCATTTTCTTTTCTTTTTTAAATAATGCTTTAACAATTGTTTGGAATAAAATGCATTTCTCACGCACATTAGCTCCTAGTAATTTAAATACTGATGTTTACGTATAGACAGCAGGTTTTACTATATTTCCTGTCTGTTTAGTGTTTTTCTTTATGCTTCTAACGTCATAACACTGATAGTATGATTTTTTTCATTTTGTGAGCAATGGATACTACCACAAAGAGGCTGTTCTGTGGTTCACAGATGACCAAGATGGCTGCCTACAGGAGATAATTGAAGAAGAAAGAGGGAGGATTCAAAATCTGAGGAACTGTTACTGTGGGTTTCTCAAAAATAAGTTATCAATTTCATATGATGATTTTACATTGATATAGATCAAATTAATTAAACTTTGTTAAAATAATAATACAAATCTAAATAATTTTATTTCGCCTTTAATGGTAATGCAATTGTCCTATGCCTATTCATGACCCCCATTTGCACCCGTCCGTTGTTTGAACCGAATGCACAGACATAAATTTATCTACAGGTAGATTTAATTAAGTCCACTGCCGACCAGCTATTTTCTGTAAAAGCCTGCAATTGCTGTTGTGTTTTTTTGGGGTTTTTTATTTGTTTTTTACACAAAGATTTCACTCACTATCATACTAATTTAGTGAGACATCTGCAGCTTGTTTGCTTTCACCATTTACCAATATATGTTCTTTTAGCAATGCAGTAGATGCGCCACCTTTCAAGTAGATAAAACAAACATGGTGATGATATAAGCCACTGACGGGTAGCCTATTCACTTGGAGGGCCTCATATGTGTCTTTAAAATGGCCTCCCAGTGCTTTAAACCTTTTTATTTTACCCAAAGCAAAATTGTGAAATTGCTGTAGGAAAGGAATGAATAAATTGGTATATAGATAATTGGAATAGATAATGAGGAAACGTATTCAGGGAATTATTTGCTAGGATAGACGTTTTGGACTGTGTATTATTGAAGAGGGGCATGTTCTTATACACCAAAGGACAGGCTGGGGGTTGCTATTAAAAAATCGATTCCACTGTTATATATACAGTGAGACTACAAAAATGATGCTGATACATGAAGAGAAGGTACTAGATACAAGATTACTTATATAGTCCAGTATCCACATAACACACATATATGCACAGGTTAATCTTGGGCAACATAGACTTACTTACAGAAAAAGCTTATATGTAAACAAAGAAACAGAAAAGATTAGTAAAAGAGGTGGTGATCTATAGCTAGGCTTCCACCTGACCAGTTTCTTGCTTCTCGGCAGCCGGTTCAGCAAGCTTATAACACCCAATGCCCTAATCCAGGTCTTGTTGGCGTATATAGAGCAAGCTTGTAAATGTATGTCTCTTATGGGGCATACATCTAGTTAATTATATGTTCATATATAGAGCGTGACTCTATCTAAATAACAATGAGATGATAGGTTAATAATAAAAAAGGATAATTGTGTTAATTTTGCCCTGTAAAATGTTTGCAAACCACCTCTCTGATCTAGACACAGGCAATACAGTGTACGGTTTGGTGCAGTTGGAGAACAACCTAAAAATCACTGTATTGTGAATCCAGGGCCTTAGATTGGACCGTTCAGTTTTAGACATTTCTATGCATATATACATATCGTTCCAAGGTGTGCCAGCCTGGTTAAAAAAAAAAAATCTTTTGATTGAATGATGCCTTTTCAATGCTTACTATTTGACATAAAATAAACAAATTCTTATGGTGCTTTATTGAACAGAAATCTAAAAAGTGAATAATTAAAATTTGTCTAGAAACTAGAATATGTATATTTGGATTTGGAAACTGCTCTATCGAATATTATACATATTAAAAACTGAATTATCAGTCGAAATGAAAGATAAATACATCAACAATTCTGAATATATAATCAACTTAGACTGATTCTGCACAGGACATGTGATCATTAAACTATTAAATATGTATTGAGAGAGGATATTAAAGAACCACTGGGAACAAAAAAATGTAATAGTCCCATTTGAGGTACTACAAAATGCAATGCAGTCTTTGATTCATTACGTTTATATGCAGTTATTCTGCTGTGGGATTTCAATTTATTTTCCAGTGACCTACTTCCTGAGGTGGGAGGGAATTTTACCTATACAGGAAGTTTGTATCTGCACAAAGGGAATGCCGCAAGAGGGAGTTTGAAAATGAAAGCCGACCGTAAAGAATAATTGCACAAAAAAGTGAAAAAAGTCTGTGTCTATTTTTTGTGTTCTCACATATATATATATATATATAGTACTAGCGAATTGACCGTCAAAAAATGACGGCAATCAAATTGTAAGTGAGCTAATGCTGTTTAGTCTATATAATGTTGCTGATTTAGCATCCTTCGTTTTATATGTCGTGCGACTTTGTCGGAATATCCGTAGCTGTTTGGTGGTGTTTTGCGTGTTTATGGTGGTGTTTTGCGTATTTAGGGACCTTTAGTCTCGTTTTCGTTTTGTTCAGCGACCATTTTTTCTCTCGCTTAGGCGATTTTCGGGTCTCTAAACTTTGAAATGTGTACTTAAATGGAGGTGTTTGACACTCGTTGCCAGCAACTGCGACCCTTGCTGCGCGAGCCCGCATGCGTTAGCAACAAATCGCATGCTCACAACTATATATGTGATAATGTCTTCCAGGCTCTGAAAAACAGCCCAAGTGTTAGATATTTTTTCCAGCCCTGTGTATATGTGTGTAGTAATATTAACTCTAAAGTCATTATACAATACAGTATAAAATAACTGCAGTATCTCTGTGTTAATATTTTCAACATTAAAGCTAAATTCTTGTCTTGCACAGGTCACGCTCTCTGGGTTTGGCAGTATGGAGAGAAGAGGCCAGTGTTTGATGTCCTGGGACCTGACGGGAACTATGTGAACCCGCTACTTTCTGCAGTATATTTATTTTTTACTATGATAATTGTTTTCCAGGTACACTAACTTACATAATAATTTCTGCAAAAAGCTTTGGGTTTTATTGATTGTACATTCTTAGTTTGTATTTCATTTCTCCAAAGGAAGCAGTGTACAGTAGTAATGTTGAAAAATGTAAATGTAAATTGCAGCCTTTCATCTAGCCATATTGCCTGTCAGCACTCTTTGAATTGCTACTTTAGAAATTGCCATGTATTGGGTGTGACTTATGTTCAGTTGCTATAATATAAACTAAAACTGTTCCAATTGCCAACAAAATAAAGTATTGATTTTTTTTTTTTCAAGGATTATTCTTTTTCTTTTTTGGGGATAAATCGTATTATTTTGCAAGCTTTAAACTAGTATAATATTTCCACTGTATATGACATTCTATTTCTTGCTAGTTAGGAGGAGCTCCTAGAAGACAGCCATAGAGATGTATATAGTAGTAGTTAATAAGTGCATTTTTACATTTAAATTTGTGCGTTACATAAAGGATGATTAAAGATACAGTATCACTTATAGACCATGATACTGTAACATCCTGCAGATCTTGGCACTATGAAGAAATACAAAATATTTCCACTAAATTAGGCGAAGAGTGATGTTTTGATATAACTGCACATACATCCCACCTAATCTATTTTCACAGTTTATGATTATTCCTGGTCATTGTGTCTGAGAGGTTTGTATGCTCTAACAAATCCTCTGGTCTACAATTTAGAACGGTGCTGTCCAATGTTAGTTTGGGGAGCAAGATTTAAAAAAATATTGCCAGGTTAGCAAAAAATAAAGCATAAATATTGATTCAGTGATTGACGCATCCATAACAACAAAATAAGATATTCTAAGCTCTTGAGGACTGTTCTTTTTTAATTTCTTGTTTGTTTTTTTGTTTGTTTTTTATTATCATCAGGTTCTCATTCCTGTATCTTTATATGTTTCCATTGAAATTGTTAAAATCTGCCAAGTATATTTTATACACCAAGACAAAGACTTGTATGATGAAGAAACAGACTCCCGTCTGCAGTGTCGAGCGCTAAACATAACTGAGGACTTAGGGCAGATTAAATACATCTTCTCGGACAAAACTGGAACACTTACTGAAAATAAAATGGTTTTCCGAAGGTGTACAGTCTCTGGAATAGAGTATTCCCATGATGCTAATGGTAAGTTTTCTACATTTTATATTTTAATGCATCAATGTATGTTTTGTCTGGGAACATCTTCTACTATTTTTATGAAAATTACAACCTTAAAGTCAGTGCATTAACATTGAAGGGCCAAACTTCTCCTCAAAGTAGTGGAAATAAAGTAAAAGTGCACTTTTTTTTGTTTTTAAATGATGGCTTTTTCATTCATATTCATGAAAATATAGAGGTTCCTCTTTAAGGGAGCAGGGATCATAACCACTCCACAAATATAATCTACTAATATATCAAAACATCAATAGTCATATTCACATTAAAGTGACATAGCAGTATCCCAAAACTCAATAGCAAGTGTTAAATAAATCACAAAGAAACAACAAGAAAAAGAACACTGAACAAAACTATTCAGTAAAGCTCCTACAACGAAAAACAAAAATATAACATAGTTGGGGCAGCTGATTGTTTTTATATTTTTGTTTTTTATATATGTTTTTAATTTGTATTCAGAAACATTACATTTTATGATGTATTTTTTTATCTGTATATTATTGTTTCCTTGTAGGAGTTTTCCTCCTTTTTTTCCAGTGTAATTTTTCTTGTTGTTGCTTGGCTTTTTCACTTATATCTTTGTATTCATATGGTTTTGATGACCCGCATATCTATCCATAGCTATATATGAGCAGTATACAGCCTGTCGGGATTAATATGACATATTATTTTCTAAATAATATAGAATAATGAATTTTGAGTTCAGAATCAATTTATAGACACATATTCCTTTTTATAAAATAACATTTATTGAAAATAATAAAATCAACTAGTCTAATGATAAAAATGTAATGTATCAAATCAAATGCAAATAAAACCAAATATAACCAGCCAGATATTAAAAGAAAATTAATCCATCATATTTTAATACTTATTATTTTATGATATCTTCTATACAGTCCTAAATTCTCAATATAAAAGTTTATCTCAATCACATGTACAATAAAACCTGGAATAGTAGCCCATAGAACAAAATCAAATAAATCAATTAATAAAATTCACCCAAAATAATGTTTTAACATATACTAATAATGTCTAATGATATTATGATATAGCTATACAGGATTGTATTAAATATAACTCAATTATGGTAAAGTATTTTATAATATAATTGATAAGTTAGCTAAGTAAAATTAATTTATCTGTATTGGTCAAAAAGAAAAATGAGGAGGAAATACAAACTAACTCACCCGGTATCTCCCCTCACATCAATCTTTACATCACCCTCCTTATCAACCACCATCACTGCAGAGTCCAAGGAATATTGGACGTCGCATGGTCTAGATAAACTGGGGGCTTGGTTTGAGGGAGGTTTGATGAGAACTTCAGAATCTATGATTAGGAACTTTGAGGTACCACACCGGGAACTTTTCAACTACATTAAAATAAGAAGCTGGATTGAAGAGATACAAAGAACCCATGGGCCCCCGAGGGACTCTTGGATGTCGGTAGTGTGTAAAAGTGAGGTCCTGTCCAAAGGAATTTTAGGGTCAATATACAAAATCTTCAATAGTCCACCAAGCACTTGGAGGCCTTCCTTTGTTTCGAAGTGGGAGTGGGACCTAGGACAAAATTGGGATGGGAATAAATGGGCTGAATCCTTATCGAACCTATCTAAGGGTTCATTTAATTATAGTTTGTTAGAAACCTCTCTTAAGATTTTACACCGGACATACACAACTCCAGTTCGACTAAATAAGATATCCCAAACAATCCCAGATAGATGTTTTAGGGGGTGCCAAGGTAGGGGAGACTTTATACACACCTGGTGGAGCTGCCCTAAGGTATTTAAAATTTGGTCAGAAACGACCAGTCTAATCTCAAGAACACTCAAAAACCCACTCCAACCATCAATAGCAGTCTGTCTCCTGGGAGCTCGCTTCTCAAAACTGGGAAGGGAGGGGAATAAATTGGCCCAATTGATATTTCTAGCAGCTAAGAATACCATCGCAAGACGATGGAAGAGCAGGGACATTAATTTCCAGGAAGTAACAAACAAAATAAATTTTATTTGCATCAATGAGAGGATGACCCACATCATATCAGATACACATCACTGCTTCTTGGAGGTTTGGGAACCCTGGATCTTATTGACAAATAGTAATATATAACAACTAAGTTAAGGGAACACATTAAAGAAGCCATTCCTGTTGAGCGGCTGAGGAGTGGAGTGTGGAGCGGACGGGAAGAAATGGTGAGAGGACCCTGAGAGATATCTCTTCAGTATTCCAGAGGTACAGGGGGGGAGGAAGTTTACCTTAAGATTGGTTGAACGGGGAATTGCTGGGGGAAGACACTCCACCATATGTTTTGTACAATGCTACTTGTTTTCTCTCTACTTTATTTTTCTTTTATCATATTTCTTGCTGCTCTGGTTCATCTATGGAAATGTGAATTTCTGCAATTTGAACAATGTGACCTTATAAGCTGTATATATTGCTGAATCTAAAGAAACTAATGTGAATATATTTGGACAGAATCACCAAAAATACAAAAAAAGAGTTGTAATGGAGTTTTTATTTAAATGGAATGGTTTCAACATGTTAGCAATACGATGTTAGTTATAAGACAACTTTTGGTCTATGTTTTTCATTATTCTTTTTTGTCTTGTCTTTGCAATTCCAGAACTTCTCAATAAAATTTATGTTATAAAAAAAAAAAAAAAAAAAATGAGATATCTAATTTTGTATTAAAATGTATATCCGGATTTATAAATTTCAATGACAAAAGGAAATCTAAATAACTTTTTGATAAGAAATAAACCAAACAGAGAAATTATGGTAATGGTTTTCAATTATATCATAAAATAAAATATTTCAATTTATACATTACCAATTATGACAAGATTCCACTGGTTAATTCCAAAATTGTTTGGCCTTTTCCACAGGATCACAGTTTTCCTCTCTCCTTTCCCCCCTTTTCTCTTTGTCCTCCCAGATTCTATCCATAATTATACCCCTGTTTCTATCCATAATTATACCTCTTGCTCATTTGCCTATCAGAATCCCAAGTCAGTTAAAATATCTAATAACCAATAGAATCTCTCCTGATGTCATCACATATTTAAATTTTATAATGAATATATTTTTCTATAGAGACATTTATTCCTTGAACCATAAGATGGCGCTGTCGGACCTTTGCATTTTCATACCTTTAATTAACTAATGACCCCTTTGACCCATAACTTATAAACAAAATGGGGTCATAAGAATGGTTATCAGTTAGATATCCCTAAACAGATTTATTATTCTTTTTAGTAGACTTGGTGTCTATGAAACAAATTCTTCACATGTGAAATCTTAGGGAGGATACCATCATTTCTAAGGAACATAACCTTTATAGACCTATATCTATTAGTTTAGGAATTCACTCAGATATTTATCTCTATAGAACAAAGAAACATTCAACCATGGATAACTCACGGGTGAGAAACCGTGAAAACATATCTTTTACATAGATATATTCAAATAATGGAATCGCAAGCATAGATATATATATATATATATAGCATATAAAATATTAAAACATTGGATATAAAATAGCGGTTAATAATTGGAATATCATATTATACTGTAATATCCAAATAAGATAGAACTTTATTCATACAAAAGTTCTGACAAGCCTATTGGTTACAACTGCTTGGTTCAGTGAATAGGCTATGTACTATTTGGTTAACTGAAATCTATGGAGCTGGCTGTGACCCTCCCAACATGTTCAAAACTGTGGTGATGTCATATATATATATATATATATATATATATATATATATATATATATATATATATATATATATAGTAATTTAGTAATTATATACCTTATATACGTATTATGATACCTTTTGTATTGGACAAACGTCTTATTTATAATGACAAGCTTTTGAGAGGCTTAACCTCCCTTTGTCAAGTCTCAAGCAATACTACATTAGATGGAACACTCAGTTTGAATAATAACAGCAGGTAAATACAGTCTGTTATATTATAATAAGGAAAAAAAAATTGCATGATATTCTGATAATGTGTTAGAAAGCCCAAGTCTATATTAAGTCCTGTGTTTTTTGAGTTGAAGAATGTGATCATGTTTATTTCAAATGCTTTTCTCTCTTGGATGCTTTTAAATTTTCCTCTGAGTATTTTGACTTTTACATTTTGTATGGAGTGATCATTCTGGCTAAAATGGTGTCCTACTGGGCTACAATAACTGCCTTCATTATGTTTTCTTATTGAACGCCTGTGTAAATTCATCCTTAAATGCATTTTTTGGCCGGTTTCTCCAATGTAACAGCCTGTGTCACATAAAGTACATTGTATCATATAAACCACATTTGACGATGTACATGAATATGATCCTTTGATGTTATAGGTTTTGTTGTTATGTGTGGCTGTATCATCATTACAAATGTGTTGGCATAATTTACAGGCACATTTGTTACAAGGTTTAGTTCCATTTTTTGTATTCAGTTGTTCATTGGCCAATTTTCTGCTGACAAGTTTTTGTTTCAGGTTTGGTGGTTGTTTAAATGCAAGTATGAAAGGTTTTGGGAATATATATTTTAATTCACTATCTTCAATTAGTAATGGTTGTAAATCTTTGATTATTTTCCGAATTTTCTCTAAAATTGGATGGTATGTGGTCACTAGAGATATACGTGAAGTAGTTTCTTTTGTTTTGTAGTTTAATAGGTGTTCTCGGGGTATTTTGATGGCAGTTGTTGTTTTTTCTCAACCTCCCTCCTCATTCTCAACCTCCCTCCTCATTCTCAACCTCCCTCCTCATTCTCAACCTCCCTCCTCATTCTCAACCTCCCTCCTCATTCTCAACCTCCCTCCTCATTCTCAACCTCCCTCCTCATTCTCAACCTCCCTCCTCATTCTCAACCTCCCTCCTCATTCTCAACCTCCCTCCTCATTCTCAACCTCCCTCCTCATTCTCAACCTCCCTCCTCATTCTCAACCTCCCTCCTCATTCTCAACCTCCCTCCTCATCATCCCTCCTCATCCTCAACCTCCCTCCTCAACCCCCCTCCTCCTCAACCCCCCATCCGCAATCCTCATCCTCCCTCCTCATCCTCCCTCCTGATCCTCAACCTCAACCTCCCTCCTCAACCTCCCTCCTTCACCTCCAAGACAACCACTGCCTTGTTAAAGAAGCTGAAGGTAAAGGTGATGGACTGGCCAAGCATGTCATCAGACCTAAACCCTATTGATCATCTGTGGGGCATCCTCAAATGGAAGGTGGGGGAGTGCAAGGTCTCTAACACCCACCTGTTCCGTGATGTCATCATGTAGGGGTGGAAGAGGACTTCAGTGGCAACCTGTAAAGCTTTGGTGCCCATGAGGGTTAAGGCAGTGCTGAAAAATAATGGTGGCCACACAAAATATTGACACTTTGGGCCCAATTTGGACATTTCCACTTAGGGGTGTACTGACTCTTGTTGCCAATGGTTTAGACATTAATGGCTGTATGTTGAGTTGTTTTGAGGGGACAGCAAATGTACACTCTTATACAGACTGTACACTTACTACTTTACATTGTAGCAGAGTGTCATTTCTTCAGTGTTGTCACATGAAAAGATATAGTCAAATATTTACAAAAATGTGAGGTACTGTAAATATATATATATATATACCGTATATACTCGAGTATAAGAGAGTTTTTCAGCCATAAAAAGGGCCACCTCGGCTTATACTCGAGTCACTCCCCCCCCCCCCCCCCCCCCCGTGTCTCTCTAACACCCCCCTCTCCCCTCACTTACCTGCTTCTGCTCCTTGACTCGGCGGCACCCGGTACATGCTAATGACGCGGCGCGCATGTGACGTCACATGTGCGCCGGGTCAAGCAGCGGAGGCCGGGGGAAGAAGCAGGTAAGTGAGGGGAGGGTATTTAGGGGGGTTTAGGTTGAGGAGGGGGGTTGAGGGGGGTTTAGGTTGAGGAGGGGGGTTGGGGTTGAGGAGGGGGGTTGAGGTTGAGGATGGGGGGTTGAGGTTGAGGATGGGGGGTTGAGGTTGAGGATGGGGGGTTGAGGTTGAGGATGGGGGGTTGAGGTTGAGCATGGGGGGTTGAGGTTGAGGATGGGGGGGTTGAGGGGGGGTTGAGGAGGGAGGTTGAGGATGAGGAGTGAGGTTGAGAAGGGTGATAAGGGAGGGGGGTAGAGACACAGGGAAGGGAGAGGGGAGAAGAGACACGGGAGAGAGAAGGGTACACAGAGGGCACAAAAGGGACACAGGGGGCAGCACATTTCCCACCCTTGGCTTATACTCGAGTCACTCATTTTACCCAGTATTTTGTGGTAAAATAGGTGCCTTGGCTTATACTCGGGTCGGCTTATACTCGAGTGTATATATATAGTGGATATAAAAGGTCTACACACCCCTGTTAAAAAGTCAGGTTTCTGTGCTGTAAAAAAATTAGACAAAGATAAATCATTTCAGAACTTTTTCCACCTTTTTAATGTGACCTATAAACTGTACAACTCAATTGAAAAACAAACTGAAATCTTTTAGGTGGAGGGAAGAAAAAAAAAAAAGAAAAATCATGTGGTTGCATAAGTCTGCACACCCTCTTATAACTGGGGATGTAGCTGTGTTCATAATTAAGCAATCACATTCCAAATCGTGTTCAATAGGAGTCAGCATACACCTTCCATCATTTAAAGTGCCTCTGATTAACCCCAAATAAAGTTCAGCTGCTCTAGTTGGTCTTTCCTGAAATGTTCTTAGTCACATCCCACAGCAAAAGCCATGGTCCACAGAGAGCTTCCAAAGCATCAGAGGGATCTCATTGTTAAAAGGTATCAGTCAGGAGTAGGGTACAAAAGAATTTCCAAGGCATTAGATATACCATGGAACACAGTGAAGACAGTCATCATCAAGTGGAGAAATTATGGCACAACAGTGACATTACCAAGAACTGGAGCTCCCTCCAAAATTGATGAAAAGACAAGAAGAAAACTGGACTGGCGGCTACCAAGAGGCCTACAGTAACATTAAAGGAGCTGCAGGAATATCTGGCAAGTACTGGCTGTGTGGTACATGTGACAACAATCTCCCGTATTCTTCATATGTCTGGGCTATGGGGTAGAGTGGCAAGACAAAAGCATTTTCTTACCAAGAAAAACATCCAAGCCAGGCTACATTTTGCAAAAACACATCTGAAGTCTCCCAAAAGCATGTGGGAAAAGGTGATGAAACCAAGGTTGAACTTTTTGGCCATAATTCCAAAAGATATGTGTAACGGTACCCCCACACATAGAATGGGGCGCCCAGGCCGTTTTAGCCGATCCACTCGTCCAGTGATATAGGGACAGCTACTGCAAGACACCCAATCCCCCAAGAACGGATCCAAGGGGAATATACTGCAAGCCTTGAACTGGAACCTCACGAATAGCCGCTAGCAGCTGAGCAGGAAAAGCACCCCAAGATGCTTACACTCCTGGCCGTCAGTCTGTAACAGCATACCATGAATCCCCCCAAGCATGAGACATAAACTCTGTGGTTGAGGGTCAAGCAGTGAACTCTCTTCTTTATTAAAACCAAGACATATATAAAAACCATTTCCACATACACAGTAGGGGGTGGGGCTACCTGAGGTCGGCCCCCAATGGCCTCTGGCCAATCACATAGTGTCACAGCGTGGGAAACATGAGACTCCTCCCAGGTCCGCCCACTAGGTGTGGCTAATAGAGTCATTTGGCTTCTGACCACCGGAGGGGAAACATGGCCTTTAGCAGTCCCCTGTGCCCCTGCTAAGAAAGCTGAGAAACCCCAGGGGTTTTGGAGCCGGTATGTCTGGGGGCTCCATTTGTTCTGCTATTTCCCCTGCTGGGCATGTAGATAACCTTTGCTCTTAACCACCTGGCCTTAGTGACTCATAGATGGGGGTGGTCAGAATCTGTAACACATTTCTACACATTTTTCATAACTTTAAAAGTATGCATCACATTCACATAAAACGTACATTTTCAGAATCAGCATACTCCAAATACAAACATGTGTCAAAATGATACAAATTGGTCCAGTGGTTCAAAAGTTCTATCATAGTCCTTTCTGACCAAATGAAGCATGGCTTCCATGTGTTTGTAGGGGGAAAGTCAACATGGGCCGTAGTCAAACGGCAGAATGTGGGCAACCAAGCTTCTCCAATTCGCAGTGACGAGACTGATCTCGTCACAATATGTTTGGCGCAAAAACAACACTGCACATCACTAAAAGAACACCATACCCACAGTGAAGTATGGTGGTGGCAGCATCATGCTTTGGCGCTGTTTTTCTTCAGCTGGAACTGGGGCCTTCGTTAAGATAGAGGGAATTATGAACAGTTCGTAATACCAGTCAATATTGGCACAAAACCTTCAGGCTTCTGCTAGAAAGCTGAACATGAAGAGGAACTTCATCTTTCAGCAAGACAACGACCCAAAGCATACATCCAAATCAACAAAGGAATGGCTTCACCAGAAGAAGATTAAAGTTTTGGAATGGCCCAGCCAGAGCCCAGACCTTAATCCAATTGAAAATCTGTGGGGTGATCTGAAGAGGGCTGTGCACAGGAGATGCCCTTGCAATCTGACAGATTTGGAGTGTTTTTGCAAAGAAGAGTAGGCAAATCTTGCCAAGTCAAAAAGTTGCCATGCCGATAGACTCATACCCAAAAAGACTGAGTGCTGTAATAAAATCAAAAGGTGCTTCAACAAAGTATTAGTTTAAGGGTGTGCATACTTATGCAACCATATTTTTTTTATTTTTTTTCTTCCCTCTACCTAAAAGATTTCAGTTTGTTTTTCAATTGAGTTGTACAGTTTATAGGTCACATTAAAGGTGGAAAAAGTTCTGAAATTATTTATCTTTGTCATTTTTTTACAGCACAGAAACCTGACATTTTAACAGGGGTGTGTACACTTTTTATATCCACTGTATATACACACACGCACACACATTTTTATTCACATTTGAACATCTAAAATAAGTTAAACGTAGTTCTTGCTCAGAATTCTGATAAATACATTTATTGCAATGCACCCTGAGAAACTAGCCAGAGATCATGTTTTCACTCTTGATCCAATACCACTTTAAACGTGGCTCCTTTTATGCATATGCATGCTGTATTACTTTAGTCATAACAATGCAGTAACAAACAACAATTTACAAGTTACTGATCAAACGTTCATTCAGCGTAGACCATGGATTTTCTCATGCTTTCCCAATAGTTACATAGTAATTAAGGTTGAAAAAAGACTTTCAGTCCATCAAGTTCAACCTTTTTAAGATCTCCTCTGATCTGCAATATGCAAATTAGTTGTTAATTAATTATTAATAGTATAGTATTTGAGGATGAATAAAGAGTTAGTCCATCAAGTTCAACCTTTTTAGATCTCTTTAATATGTGGACTATTTGTTATTAATTGTTAATTGATCCAGAGGAAGGCAAACAGAAAAAAAAAAACATTGAAACTTTGCCAATTGTTTCATAAGGGGAAAAAAGCAATAATGATAGAAAATTATATACCAGCATGCTGCAAATAATGTAAGAAAATTGCAGATAAGTAAAATGCATATATTTTTTAAACCAAGTATATAGCAAAGTTGTTTATCTTACTGTAAACTACAGCATGCATGTAATAGATACATTTGTTGAGATTATTATTTTTTTTTTAAATAAAAATACTATCCATTAATATAAGTGTAATATTTGGTCAGCCTCTTTATTAACCTCCTAAACACATATGAAAAGTGAATGCTGAAAAAATTGATACGCCTCATTTTTGCAATCATATTCCACAGTATGTCACGTAATTTTGGAAAAACAAGAGGTGCCTCTAACCAACACAAATGATGAATAAATTATTTTTTTTCCATTCGCATTAGCAATGCAATTTGTGGGACAAATGCACACTAAGCTACCTGAGCACTCCTGATATCAACAAAACAATACCATCTGTGAAAATAATGTTTCAGCTGTTGGTTTTCTCATGCGCACTTCAGTGCCCCGTGAGATGGGCATCTGTTTTACTTTCCTCTCGCTGCCAGAGTAGGGCTGTGCTTGCTGAGAGCATTATTATTAGACTTTGCTGCTGCAGCAATAAATAATACTGCAAAAAACAGGAGAGATGCATTTGTTTGTCACCCATCTGTCTTCATGTCAGCAGCTTTTAATTCCCACATGAATTATTTCCTTTTCTTAACTACTCGTGTTATTTTCTATATAAAACATTAGTTTCATTGGATGGGTTTTATTCTAGTGTCAGGCCTGCCATTTTGTTCCACTACCTTACAATTCCCTGAAATAAACCTTGAACCATGAAATCCCTGCAGAAAAAAATATCTGGCTGTCAATTTAAGCAGAAAATTAGGGATGAACAAAACTATAGTAATGACTTCTGGAAGCCAAATATTTGATTCTGAGTTGGTGCCTGGGATTCTGCCGGCTCATGTGGATAGATTACATTGAAATATTAACACTATCTCCATTCATCTAAGGAGATCTGTACAAACATCGTGCTCCTTTCACTCCAATACAGTCACATTACATTTTGCAAATCACTTGATAAAGAACGTGTTTGCTTACAGTACATTTACATGGGTTGTGTTGGATTATGTGAGGCTTCTAAGGAGATTTGTAGCCTCCAGTCTGTGTTCTCAGAATAGTACTTCTGGATAACAAATGCACCAATACATTTTTTAAGGGTTTAGGATATTGGTTGCCTGATGACATAAAATGTGATCAATAAAACAAACATTTAACCCACTTGTCTGTACCTTATAATAAGTTATAGTGACAGTGTAAAGTTCAAATATGATATAATTTAGAACTATATTATTTATTGAATGCTATTAAAAATATTGCATTTTTTCTTACAGTAAACATACATTGAAGTTTGCAATTTTGCCATTGAGTCAGTCTTTTTGATCCATCAACTGACTCTTGCTAATGATGGATCATTGTCCAATAATTGCAGGTCAACCCCAGTAAGGGGTTTTAAACCTGTTGTCTTAAGTGGAAGAAGTGTATATAAGACCAAATACTGGGCATGATCAGACCCGAGGGACTATCCTATAATAATATGTAGGGTCTGATAATATCTAGTCTTCCAGGTATTCTTTACAGTGAAGACAATAGACTTTTTATTACCTACAGTTTTAAATTATAGCATATTTGGATGCTCCACTGTGCCACTTTAACTGTTTAAAAATAAATTGGAACCTTCTATTATAAGATTACACCTGCTTCTTATGTGAACTGAACCTAGCAAGAGCCCCTTTTGCTAAAAGAAGTTCTCGGATTGGTATTGCTGTGCACTTGGCTATTAGCTCTGCTTATGTGTAAAGGATTCCAGGCGTAAGTAATGTTCCTGCTAGAATCTGAGAAGTATACCTTTTTATAGTTAGAGGTATGAGTGGTGCTAGCTTTGCTGAACAAATTATAATACATCAGTACATTTGTTGAATTGTGATATTGCAAGGCAGGGATAATAAATATGTGGCCTTCTGTCTGATTCCTTGTGGTATGCAGCATGTTTTGGCCCATTGGATGTGCAAATGTTTGCTTGGTTCAGTCATCATTCTGGTATTCCAAGATTTAGCATTTCTGCACAGATATAAAGGGACTGAATCTGGTTAAAAGAGACACAGCAAAGGGCCCAGTTACTGTGGCAATGAAAAATACACATATAAATAGATACAGTTTGTTGTTGTTAAAAATAAATAAATAAATTCGTGGAAACGTTAGGTAATTGAGATTGAAAGTTGGATATTTTAAGTATAAACTACATGAAAAGTCCTTTCACTCTACTAATGACATTATTTCCAGGGGCATGCCCAGATGGTTAAATAATTGCCACAGAGGCCTTTTAATGTTATCATTATTTTAATACATACCAATTGTTCATGCATGTTTATATAGAAAGAATGTCATAGCATGTAGATATTTTAATGTATATGTACAACTAAGGCCTTGCACAGACAATTTGCCCCCATCCTGCTGCCCCTGAAGCGGTCTTGTTACTTTGGTACAAATGATTGTGTTCGTGATCTCTCTGTGGAGGGTAGCCAAGTAGACCCAAACAGTCTATCACATTATAACTAGTTTCCCTCTCCTTGATCGTGCTGGCCACTAAATGTCTTGCCTAATTAAGTGGTTAGGCTACTGGCTGTTCCACAGTCATTATAGTAGCAGGTCTGTGTCAAGTTTAAAACTCCCTCTAAATGTCCAACATCCAGTCTAACCAATGCTTAAGTGCTTCCCTATTAATTGCCACTATTTATGTCCCAGCGAAGCAACCCAACTCCTGTAAACCCAGGGTTATTCAAATGAGGCAATAGGGCCATGGCCTACCACCTATGGAAAATCTCAATGTAATTTTTGACCAGCAGCGGCTTCATCCCGATGCAAGCTATGTCATAATACCGGGTGACCCCTTGGCTCTTGTATGGCAAAGTTAAGACCCGGAATATAATTATATTGCTGAATGCATCCGTATAAAAGTTTGCTTAGAAAACCAAAAGTGATCAATGTATATATTTGCCCTGGCTATGATAATAGCACAGGTGTTGTTGTTGCATAAGGCACAGCAGCATGCACAGGCTAGTCTTATGAACGCCCAATTAATGTCACTTAGCTTTGTACAAGGTAAGAAAATGTCAGTTTTCATTATTAAATATTGATCAAATGAGAAACAAAGCAGAGATTTCATAGCTAAGCTTTTATAATGAGGTATAATTACTTCATAGCAATAGAGTAATTAATGCTAAACATATAGTAGGGGGCAGATTACATACTGTTTTTATCATGTTGTTATGTAATAGGATTTATTACTGTCCCTGTAGTGGATAAATAAATTAAACATTTTGACGAACGTTAATAGAAATGCATTGCAAAGCAAGGCTATCCGACACCAAAAGTGTCATCTCTGTACATTAATACTACTATATTATATGTTTTAAAATTCAAATAAATAAAAAAATATTATATTATTCATAAACCAAATTAAAATGTTGTTATAGGCTTCATATTGGATGAATGACTCAGTTCCTAATACACTAATGTGCTTTGGATAGAATCTCGGCAGCGCCTTGATTTCTAATGTAGACAATGTACTTTTCTCCATTGTCCTATATACCAATGGCAAGGTTAATAGCCCTTCTGTGCACATTGTTATGCAAATAGCTCTTCAAAATTTAAACTAGATCAGACTAGATCACATTGCAGCCAAAAATATATTGTTGATATTTTTTCACTGTATATAAGTACACCATATGAAAATAATATATGTATGCATAAGTCTGTCTTCCAGACAAGACAAAGTGCTAAATTTGCTCAAATCCACCTACACTGTGAACCATGACATAAGGCCGCTTCTGGTACCCAGGCTTTAGGTTTTCATAATCATATTCTTAGGTGTTTTCTGAAATCTGTCAGCAAATTCAGCCCATAATATGTAATTTCATTCACTTACACTAACATAGGGCCTGAAATGTAATGTCTAACTAATAACTGTCCCACCCTGAACACAAAGTACAAATGTTAAGAAAATGGAATGTTTGTTCATCCGCAGAATCTCAGTTCGAAACTGCAGTGGAAAAAAGGTCATTGTATCAATCCTTTTAACCAAAAGTTATAGGTTGCTTGTTTGTTATATTTAAAAACATGGACCTTTTTAATAATGAACAAAAATGTCTTAAAGTTCACACCTCCACCTCAAATCCCCCAGGAGCAGTGAGGAGAAATAAACTCCACTCACTACTGTCCAATGTGGGGCACCAAAAAAATAATATGCCCTCCCACCCACTCCTTTCTTGGCCTTGTTATGTTGTGGATAGAGGGGTTTGCAAAACTGAGAAAATACTTTTTATTCCATCAAGGGCATTATTTTTAGAACTCATCTGATCATTGTAATTAGTGAATTGTTAATTGATCCAGAGAAAGGCCAGCAAAAAAACAAACAAACAAACAAATAAAACATAATGAATCAATAACCCTCCTTCACTAGTTCTCCTAAATAAGACCTTTTAATCCAAACCCTTTTTACAAGTTATTAATTGAATCTGCTGTTACAGCCTCATTTGGTAAAGAATTTCACAGTTTAACCACCCTTATTGTGAAGAACTCCTTTTTTCTTTCATTAAGGTGGGATCTTTTTTTTTTCTAACCTCAAGGAATGTCCTCTTGTCATTTGCAACACTCTTGGCTCAAAAAGTCCCCTCACAAAGCCGTATATTACATATTTATATCCTCTCTTAAGTGCCTTTTTCTAGAGAAAACACATTTTAATGTGGTTAGCCTTTTTTCATAGCTTTGTCCATCCATTCCCCTTATTAGTTTTGTTGCCCTTTTTTTGTCCTTAAAATTGTACTTTGTATATTAAATGAAAGCATACTAGTGTTTTATATAGTGCCAACATTATATTGTCTTCCCTTGCTTCTATACCCCTCTTAATGCATGACAATATTTTACTTGCCTTTGCAGATGGTGCTTGGCATTAAGCACTGTTATATACAGTAGATGGTTGTCCAAAAAGCACATCCCTTTCTATCTCTGATTTCCCTAGATATGTTTTCGATTATAAATTGCATGTTTATTTTTCCTTCCCAAATGCATACATTTACATGTTTTTCTGTAATATCTACGGTAATCTGCCATCTAGTTGGCCATTCTTCTATTTAGTTGCAGTGAAAGTACATAATTTCCTTATATATTAGTGTAATCCTCAAATTTTGTGACGTTACTTTCCAGTCCTCCTAAATCATTAGTACATATATTAAGAATTAGAGGACACAATTCTGATCCATGAGGGACCACAATAGTTAAATCTGAGCATGTTCTATTTATAAAAACCTGTTGTCTTCTGTCTTTTAGCCAGTTTGAATATTGTGCATATAATTACTCCAATTCCTGAAATCACTTGCTTTGTACAATAGCCTCCCATGTGGTACTGTACAAAAGTCTTTGCAAAATAAAAAAGATTTGCATCAGTTGCCTTCGTCCAAGATTCCACTTACTTCCTCATAGAAACTAAGACCCTCATTCAATTGCGATTTGGCCAATTGAACAGGGCTCTAAATAAGCACATAACATATATTTTTTAAAGAAGTTTTTAGTTAGTAAACATCTATCCAAAAGCATGGTTTTCACTAACTAAAAACTTCTTTAAAAAAAATATGTTATGTGCTTATTTAGAGCCCTATTCAATTGGCCAAATCACAATTGAATGAGGGCCTAACTAATTTCCAACTAATATTTCCCTGCTTTTTACCATTTGCCTGGTGCACTAGAGAAGAATGGTGACAAAGATAGAAAAACAACCATTCCCACAAATCTGTATAATAATCTTCTAGTAAAGAATAGACATTTATGGTAAATCTTGTAAAAAAAAAAATTAAAAGGGTTGAAAAGTAGAACAAAGAGCTGATCATTAGTAGTCCAGTGCCATCATTCCTATAAAAAGGCACAATCCATTTCGGTCATAATAAATCCATTAGAAATGACAGTGAAATTACCTTCCTTGGAAACTTTATTTATTTGGCTACTTTATTTATTTATTTATGTTTGTGTGTCCTTTGGGAAGGCAGAATCATTTTACATTTGGTATTTACTCAACATATAGTCCACAAAGATCTTTTGAGAGGAGATGTTCATAGAAGGCCAGACACACTCCTGATGAATGGCTGGACATAAAAGTCAACATAAAATCATCCATGTTAAACCAGAACAAGTTTCAAAGGCCCTGAAGTTATCCATTGTCCTAATTTGAGTTTACAAATCAAAAGTATATTTTATACTCGGTTTATATGTTATAATAGGTGGCTAAATTTAAAAATTCTAAACTGATAAGAAACAGATTATATTAGAACATAAAAATCAGATTTTGTTATTTTCTTTTTAAATTTGTATTCATTTTGGTAATTTCTCCTTCAAACGTCTCAAATTAGGCAATGGTGTCCCCGTAGATAACTCTTGCATATAATGTTTATTAAAAGTTGTATTTGTTTTACTTTTGAAAACATTTTGTCCATTATAAAGTGTAGTTCTTCAAAACAGTATTTTATAGATGTTGTAGTTGACGAGTCGGCTCTAGGTGCCAGCCATCTGCAGCAAAGTCTGGTTCAGTTTCCACAGTGCATTTGCATTTATGGCCATGTGCATCAGGTACCGAAAACTGGAGTGTAAAATTATGTCCCATCTACTATATACTACTTCACTTATTATTATTATTATTATTATTATTATTATTATTATTATTATTATTTGCTGTTCGTAGAAAGTTTTGGTTATAAATTCCTGTGCAAGCTATTAGATTTCACCTACATGTCACTATAAAGCAGTGAGCTCATGAAATTGGTCTTTTATTTACAGCTAAACGTCTAGCTATGTATCAAGAAGCAGAATCAGAAGATGATGACATTGGACCAAAAGCAGGAACGCTTCCACGTCGAGACAGCAATGGCAGTCATCACAGTGTCAAAAACTTTAACAGAACACAAAGCACAAAGTCTCACAGACGTACCGGCAGCAGAGCTGAAGCAATGAAGGCTAGCATCCTCTCCAAGCACACGGCTTTCAGTAGCCCAATGGTTAGTTGCCAGGCTATTACTAGTTTATAAATGTCCATAATTGTGGTTATTTCTAAGGCACAATATCAATAAATAGTGAGAAAGAAGTTCTGATTTGCATTGGGAAAGAAAAAGATATGCATGTGTGATACTGTATAAAATTTTCATTTTGCTCAAATACATAGGCCTCATTCTTTTATTATTAATTCTGCTGAATTATTTATTATTGTTCTACCCAGTATTGCACTATGGGACTATTTTGGTATCCACAGAAAATTATCCTTTGGGTAAAGTAGCAGTAAATATTGTGGTGTAGAGTTATTATATGCAAGTATATTAACAAAACTTCCAATGAATAATACACAAACGATTTTTATTTGATAGCATGCATACATAATTTATATGCATAACTATTGAGACACTCTAAAATAATTATATATATGAGGGGTTTATTTTTTATTTTTTAGGAAAAAGATATCACTCCTGATCCAAAACTACTAGAAAAGGTCAACGAGTGTGCAAAAGTCTTGAAGATTGTGAAGAATCATGAACAGTCATTTTCTCAACTCACTCCTGAACTGTCGGATATCTTTGACTTTTTTGTTGCTTTGACAATCTGCAATACAGTAGTGGTAACGTCTCCAAACCAACCAAGACAAAAGGTAAAGACCAGAATGACCATATTTCCATATAGTCTTAACTTTTCCTACTATTTATGTGAAGTTTTGAATAAGCATAAAGAAAATAAATACATAAAACTGAATTGCATTCCCAGCCCCTGTTTTCTTAACTTGGTTGGTAAGATGTCTGAATAACAATCTGTTCTCTTGATTACTTTTTTAGTAGTCTAGGAGATACCAGAGTAGCTAATACTTCTCTGTATCTGGATTAATAATATATTGTGTGCCTTGAAAGTTTAGGTGTTAGATATTAATTATATTACTAGCTTCTTCCTATTTCTTTTTTCCTTTAGGTTAGAGTAAGATTTGAAGTGAAATCTCCAGTGAAGACAATTGAAGATTTCATCCGTAGATTCACACCCAGCCGTTTGACTTCTGGATCTAATAGCAGTAGTTCATCCAGCCTTTCAACTAACAGATCTATGCACAGAGTGGGATCCAGTGTCTTGTCCTCCAGTTCTATTGAAGGCAGTTTTATGAGACTGGAAGGAAAGCTTTGTAGCTCTCCGCAGATGAGTTTTAATGGACTTGGCACACAGCAGCACACTAAAACTACAGGTGAGGGGCAAGAAGGGGAGTTGCGCTATGAAGCAGAGAGCCCAGATGAAGCTGCTCTTGTATATGCTGCTAAAGCCTATAACTGTGCTCTTGTTGGTAGACTGTCTGACCAAGTAACCGTAGAGCTTCCACACTTGGAGAGACTGAACTTTGAACTCTTGCACACCTTGGGGTTTGATTCGGTCAGAAAAAGAATGTCTGTTGTGGTTAGGCATCCACTTACAGATGAAATAGTTGTTTACACTAAAGGAGCTGATTCCGTTGTTCTGGACCTGACTGACTCATGCTCTAAAGGTAAGGTTTCTGTTTCACTTACATTGTATGACCTTAATAGAAGTACTTAATATGGGGAGAAAAGAGAGTGTGTGTATAATAAAAATCAGCAAATATATTAAGGGATTTAATTAATTAGGTTTAGCACAGAACCATTTTTTGTTATTTTACAAGGAGCTGTGATTAGAATCCGTTCTGTGATTTCTCCTGAGCAGTAAGTATATTGTGTACTTGTGCATTGATTAGTGGTAGCTGAGAGGGGGTGTGGTTTTGCCTGTCTAAAATTATATAATTGTGTGGCTTTTTGTGGTCTGCTTGCATCTGTTCTGTGATTTCTTCTGAGCAGTAGTGTGTTGTGTACTTGTGCAGTGAGTAGTGGGCAGGTGAGTAGCAAGAACCTAATATAAACAGGGGAAGGAACGAACTTGTAAGCTTGAGAACACTTATAGTGTCAAGTGCAGTTCTAGTTTAAGTGTAGGAGTTTAAATAAAAGGAGGGAGGGCAAAGAAAAGGGGAGTACATTGTAGTGCTTTATACAAAAAAAAAATCCCCATTGTAATTAGTATTTATGAGTCAATCCAGTGACAACCTCACTCAGTGAGCTTCCTGTCACATGTATGAACTGTAGGAACAGCTGATCCAGAGTCCATACCTCTTTGGCAAATATGAGCATGTTGCCTATCTTGAAACTCAAATTTGATAACTGGAGAGGAGAATTGCATCACTTAGTGATATTGCTACACTGGAAAGGAAGTTGATGTTCATGGAGCACAGTTTAGCTGAGCATAGCATGGAGGGTGGAGATGCATGAGTTAATGAGGATGTCCAGGGAGGTAGCTGGGTTACAGGTACAAGGGGAAGCAGGGGGAACAGGAGCAAGAGGCAGACCAGTTCTGAGTTGGCACACACCAACAGATTTGCCAGATTGAGTGAAACTGCTAGGGATGTCCATTCAGGAATGGCAATGCCAGATAGAGTTGTTCCCTCTAACAGCCGAGAGAACAGTTCTACTAGAGGAGAGGGAGGGCAGAATAGGCAGAGCGAGCGAGAGGTTTTGATGGTAGGGGACTCCACTTTTTAGGACGGTACGCACGGTGATTTGTCAGTTTGCTGTCTCCCGGGTGCTCGGGTTTGGCATGTTGTGGATCGGGTAGACAAATTATTGGGAGGGGCTGGAAATGAACAGACAGTCTTGGTTCACATTTATTTTTCCAATGGGCACGCCGCCTTATGGGCGCACGCAACGTGCGCGCCATCATGGGCGTGCCGACAAAGGCGCGCTCCCACACCAGCGTGGAGAGAGGGTGAGTACTGGTGGAGAGAGACCTGGGGTTAGAGGGTGGGTACTAGGGGGAGAGAACGAGTAGAAGGAGGGTACTGATGGAAGGAGGGAAAGCTGGAGAGAGAGGGAGAGTACTGAGGGAAGGAGGGAGAGCTGGGCAGAGCGGGTAAGTACTGGAGAGACAGAGGTTCAGCTGGAGAAGGAGGGTGAGGAAAGGGTGAGTGCAGAGTGCTTAACTGGCACTCTGGAGTGTGTGCGCGCATTTGTCAGCCTTTGTGGGCACGCACGAGACATTGCACACGTCTCGTGCGCCCAAAAGTCGTTCTACCTATACCACTGACAAAGTTAGTGGATGATGGAGTGTCCTAAAGAATGATTTTATAAAACTAGGTAATAAGCTGAAGGCAAGGACCTCCAAGGTAGTATTTTCTGAGATACTACCTGTGCCACGTGCTAGCCCAGGGAGATAGAAAGAGCTTAGGGGGGGTTAATGCGTGGCTAAAAATGTGGTGCATTAAGGAGGGGTTTGGTTGTTTAGAGCACTGGGCTGACTTCTCACTTGCTAGTGTCTCTTTCCCCCCTTCCCCTGTGTCTCTTTCCCCCCTACCCCTGTGTCTCTTTCCCCCCTACCCCTGTGTCTCTTTCCCCCCTACCCCTGTGTCTCTTTCCCCCCTTCCCCTGTGTCTCTTTCCCCCCTTCCCCTGTGTCTCTTTCCCCCCTTCCCCTGTGTCTTCCTCCCCCTCTCCCCTCCCCTGTATATACAAGCCCCCATCTCTTAGTTGCTAGATCTCAACTTACAGGGTTATAAACTAAACTTCCCCTAACCAGACTCAATACAGGAATCTATGCATGGCTGACTCTCAAAACCATATAACTGCATTAACTTTATATTAGCTAAGCATATCCTATGGACTACTTCTAACTATCCTTCTCGCCAAACTCACAATTCAGTTTTATGGCTTTATGACTCTGTAGCAGGGCTATACATTCCATGAGTTAACCCCTTACATCTAGGCCATCACACAACATTTTATAATGAAAAAATTACCCTGCACTTATTACATCCAGGCCAGGAGCATAGTCATTTTCCTTTGAAACAAAAGCAGACAATCTCAGTGGGTACCCTGCATGCTGGATCTGCCGGTTGCATCAGAAACCCAGGCCTTTATTGTAGCCTCCAGCCCCTGTGTTGAAATATGGGCTGAGCACTGTCCATTTTCCCCTGCACCGCAGTCTGAGCACTGTACCCCCGCTCACATGGTGCAACGATCTGGACATAGGCCTTAATTTCTCCCTCTCCTCAGAGCATGGTCTGTGGACTGTATTCCACCTTGCCTGGAACAACAGAGTGGGCATGGTACTCTCCTTCTCCTGGGGCCACGGCTAGGGCCCTGTGCTCCAGTTCTGCTTGCTGAGGCCCACAGCATGGAGTGCTGTCCCAGTCTAGTTCATAGGCTTGGTCTCTGTCCATCAGGATCTTCCTGCTCTGATCCAGACTTTCCCTTGGGCATTCCCTGTCTTCCCCACTGCCTTCTTGTTAGCAGTGGTGCCCCCACCACTTCGATAAAGCTGTGCCCCTTGTTCTGCCATGTTCCCAGGGCTGCTTGCTGAGTCTTTTCTTTGAACTGTGGCTGGCTCCCTGACATTGGCTATCAGCTGGAGCTCCTTCATGCCCTCCTCTTGGCCTGACATAGTCCCATAACTATTCTCTGTGTTCATCCCTGGATCCATGGCTGGTTCCTGGACTGTAGTTATCCATGACAACCCCATGCAAGGTTTACAGTTCATCTCTGGTTTCTTCCAGAACCCTCCCAGGCCCTCTGGCCTGCTATCCTCATCTGAGATTAAGACTCCACTGCTTTTGAGATGTACCCATAATGTATGGTACCATCCTCATCTGTCCCAGTCATAGCAAAAATTAACTGGGCCTGGCCTATTTATAAATCCATACTGGTTTAGTCCTGGTCAGAGTCCATAATATCCTCTCCCCAGACTCCTTGAGCATAATTACTCTTGTACATACCACCTGGTTGGTAGGGGTCTGGTAACCAGTCCTCTTCATCCCTGTCAGCTTGACAGGGTTCCTCCCAACTGGATGGCCAAAACCCCTACATGGATGCCTCATCCAGCAATTCAACATACTCAGCCTCCATCTTAGTTGCTAAACTCCCAATTCAGTTTTATGGCTTAATGACTCTGTAGCAGAGCTATGCATTCCATGAGTTAACCCCTTACAGTCCAGGCCATCAGACAACATTTTATAATGGGATAATGACCATGAACTTCTTACATCCATGATATATAATTGTTAACCAAGAAGCTAGTACCTTCAACACACACACATATATAATAACTGATTAACCCCAAACAGTCCACTGGGCCCTTCTGTTCATAACACCAGGGATAAGGTACCTACTTCCTTACAAAGTAGGGGAGGTAGCCACAGTCCAATGTAAGACAAATATTTTTATAAATTTTATTTATTTAACTGAATGCTGCTTTTAATAGTTTATGGACAGAATAGACTGGCCAGTGGTTCACATTTCTATAATGGTACTGCAGATAAAGAGTACAATTATTTGCAAGTGAATGAAATCAATATTGTCCCTGAATCTATTTAAAATGTAAGCACATGTTTAGGAACATATAGCACTATCTCACCTGTTTGTTTACATAATAAATACAGTGTGTAAACTTTTTATAAAAATTTAGGGAGTCAAGTACATGACATTAAGCTTTGCTCACGATGAAGCTTCAGGTTATTTTTGTAGTTTTGCTGCTGCATTTGCTTTTGCTCATATGATAAATGGATTGTGAAATAAAATGCATTTAGAAATCCATCATGATCCTCATGTTAGGACAGATAATACTTTTGTGCATTGATATGCCAAATAGAGGTCCTGCAAGTTCAGTCTGTTAATGAACAACATTCAGTGTCTACAGCACTTCAAAATACAATACAACACTATAATACTTCAACGCCATGAACCTTTCAGGCATACTGTTCTTGTTCTAGCTTTAAATGCTTGTGCTTATTTTTGTATACCTAGAGATAATGATTTTTTGGGGTTGTTGGAGATAAAACAAGTCAGTCTGCAATGGTTTATCATAGATTACATGCAGAGGAAGTAATAATGCATTCTTGAATGCTTGTTAAAGGGTCACTGTAATGCCTACATATAGGACTTTCCTCAATAGGTGGGAATTTGTAATTGGACCACCTTATAGATAGAAAGCTTTTTGCATCTATTACGCTTTTCTTCAAGGCATATATTGTAGGTAGTTAGGCCCTAGCCCTCCCGGGTGTTTATACCCAGACTTAGCTAGAGGGTAATTGGTGGGCTCTTCTAGTACTATTTTTTCCTTATAGGGAACTCAACCAAAGGATATAGGGTACACTTATGCCTTGATATTTAGGCTGCACTATACCCATTTACAGGCTCGCTGTGATTATTCTGGATAGGTGTATCCCCCTATTAACTCCGGTGGACTCATCAGTCTGTATATAGGATTTTACTTGCCGTTGTTGCTTTTTATTTTTATAAATATACCAATAAACATACATTTTAATATTTTTGTGCCCGTTTTGGCAATCGTCTATTCTGGCTCTCTCCATAATCCTGTATTTTGTCAATCTGGGGATTACTAGTTTATACTCTGGTGTTTCTATTTTCTTTTTGATCTACATACAGGTCCGCCACAGATTTTCCAGCATCGTCTGTTCTTGGGCTTTGCCTGAAAATAGATTATTCCGGAGCAGCGGTGGTTTCCACTTTTGAAACAAATTCTGCAGTTCTTTATATTTATGGTATGGGAGTAATAATGCAGAGAATTAAGTTAACTCAATTATAAAGTGTTCCTTTGAACCATTGTTTTTTCATCAAGGCTAATGGAAGCCTCTATTTACAAAGCTGTTTGTTTGTGAGAAAACAATTAATTTTATCTGATTCCAAAAAATCAGTGGTGGACTTGTAGAAGGATTATATTTTTATAAATTAGTTCACTAGCATAAAATCAGCATTTAAAAAAAAATGAAGATTTTAAAACTTACATTTACACTTTAGTGTTGCAACGTGCAGCATATTTAGTCAAGGTTGTGGAAGTGAACCGGACCCAGGAGTCTGTCCTTAATTTCTATTAGACTGGTTTGTTTTGCTGGTCTGGCCACTGCCGGTTCGGAGGCAGTCATATCAGCATAGGGCACCCCGTGGATACCTGATGGGGAGTGGAGAGAGCAAATCTTCAACAACAAAGATCAAATTTAAATTTGTTAAGCACCATGTGAAATCCTTTTCTACGAATACATTTTTTTTTTGTAATCCGTTATTAAATACACAAATAAAAACCTATTGTATGACCATTTCAGTGATCTTTTAAAGTTAAACAGTGTGAAAGCACTTATTATTATAAATACATTTTACACTAACCATAATAAAAAAAAATGTCTGAAATCTGACATTTCAGTTCACGCCTTTTGCCTTTTTATCTTGACTATACTGCTCACTCTGTTTTTCAGTTTCCTTTTTCAGTATCCTTGATTAATGACTGTGATTGCCCTGCCCCTGGTTTCAAATCCTGTACCATAATGGTTACTGCTTTTTGTTAGCAACCATCTTGGACTGGACAGTATTAATTGTACTCACTCTGATAGAGAAACTACCTATAAGATATTTTAAAACTATAGGAGGAGCAGGGTAATTGTACTGACTGAAGAACACATTTTTTTATTATCATTAATGTAAAAGTGTAATGGTGTTTAGTAAAAGTTCTTTTATCTAGTAAATAAACCTTTTAATTGCTGGTGAGTTAAGGTTATCCTTTATATAATACATATTTATTTTTACTTTTCAGAGATTCTATGATATGACTATAAAGCAGTATATTGCATGCAACTGAACTAAAGTTACTTTAATATGAAATACAGTTCTGCTCCAAGGCTTTAGGGCTTGTCCAGTCAAGTTGGTCAGTGTCTGCGATGTTACTCTCTGTGCATGTCATGTAATAATGGGTCACTGCTTTACAATAACATCTTAGCAGACCTTTCAGTGTTATTGTCTTTTTCATTGCTTTTGCCAATTTGTATTGCTTTTTGTGGTGTACATTAACGATTCACAGAGTGGTGTTTGCATTATTTCTGAAATGGCGTTGTTTACCACTTGACCTTCTGTAAAATGTTGTGCTTAAAGCAATAAAACCTCATCTAACGTTTTAGTTACATTCAATCAGTGTAAGTGCTTGACTTCTGGTCTTAAATGTGAATAGATGCAAGTTGGTCCTAACTTATAATTTAAATTAATTAATGAGTGTAAACAAATTCTAAAGTGATATTCTGTTGTAGGCTAGTGTTGTTTACTAAATGACCAGAACAAAAAAAAAGGCACTGAAAATGTTCCAAAGGCAGTATCAATTAAACTTTAGGTACTAACAGGTTAACTAGTTCTATTTAGTATCATGTTAACTTTTTGAAATTACACCTATTTCATTGAATATTTCATCATTAACATTCCTTAAAACGCAAATTAAATTAAATATTGTGACACAGAAGAGTATATATAGTACTCATTGCGCTAGAAATATGCAAATAACACAGAGTCAATTAAAACATTCTCTACAATCCCAGATTCATTCTTCCATCATCTGTGATCTGTCCCATGCACTGGTTTAAGCACAGCTTGGTCAAACCGTATACTACTCTGTGTTTGCCTATATACTCATGTTCATAGAATTCAGTCCTCTGTCTTCTTTATCTTGTAACCACCCTTATGGTGCGTTATTTAAAAGTAGGGCCAGCAAGGTGCAGTGAGTGGAAATACACTAGTAACTAAGCTAACTTTAGTGAAAAGGCAAGCTTTAAATATGTATTTTATTACAATGTTGTCTGCGTGTGCGTCTGTTTCCCTACGTTACACAATTATGTTAATCTTTTCACTCAAAATATTAAGGCACTCAGCCTAGATCCGTAAATCCTGCCCCATCCATAAGAGATCTCCGTGTAGGAAGTATGTGTTCATTCATATTGCACCACACCAAACTTTATGGATGAGAAACCGCTCTAGCAACCAACAGAAAATGAGAACATTATGATTATTATAGTAAGTGAGAACAAGTGTCGTAATGTGGCAAAGAACCAATGTGTGTGTGTATATATATATATATATATATATATATATACCGTATTTTTCGCCGTATAAGACGCACTTTTTCTTCCCCAAAACTGGGGGAGGAAAGTTGGTGCGTCTTATACGGCGAATATACCTTTTCAAACTGCCTCTGTCCTCTTGATTTCACCCCAGCGCTTCCTACCAGCATCGCGTCGGCCGGTGCGTCCTAGTGACGTCACACAGGCAACGCTGCAGTACACGTGGAGTGCTGGTAGGAAGCGCTGGGGTGAGATCAAGATGGCAGAGATCAGAAGGAAGGTGAGGATCAGGGGGATCAGGGGGGTCAGGGAGGATCAGGAGGGTCAGGGAGGGTCAAGGGCTCCCAAATGCTCCCAAATGCTGCAGTATATGGATATGTATGTGTGTATGTGTGCATGTATGTGTGTGTATATATGTATGTATGTGTATGTATATTTATGTGTGTATGTATATGTATGTATGTGTATCTATAAAGGTGAGGATCAGGGGGGTCAGGGAGGATCAGGACGGTCAGGGAGGATCAGGAGGGTCAGGGAGGATCAGGAGGGTCAGGGAGGGTCAATGGCTCCCAAATGCTGCAGTATATGGATATGTGTGTGTATGTATGTGTGTGTATGTGTGTGTATGTGTGTGTATATATGTATGTATGTGTATGTATATTTATGTGTGTATGTATATGTATGTATGTGTATCTATATATATATATATATATATATATATATATATATATATATATATATATATATATTTGTGTGTAATGTAGGTGTGTATCTGTGTGTAAAGTGTATTTGTGTTTGATTCAGATTTTTTTTTTCTTGTTTTCCTCCTCTAAAAACTAGGGCCCTTATTCAATTGCAGTTTGGCCAATTGAATAGGGCTCTAAATAAGCACAAAACAAATATTTTTTAAAGAAGTTTTTAGTTAGTGAAAACCTTGCTTTTGGATAGATGTTTACTAACTAAAAACTTCTTTAAAAAAATATGTTATGTGCTTATTTAGAGCCTTATTCAATTGGTAAAATTGCAATTGAATGATGGCCTAGGTGCGTCTTATCTGCCGGTGCGTCTTATAGGGCGAAAAATACGGTATATATATATTGACAAGGATGGCCATACAATACACACTGTTCCTCATATGTATTTCTGACCCTTGTCATCACAATAACAGGAGGCTTGTATACATTTATCCAATTTTAATAGATTCATTGTCAGGTACAAAAACAACAAAACAAAAATAATGAAAATAAAATCTACATTCACGTACTGACTAACTTCAGGAACAGTCTTTGACACTCTCTTGGTGGCTTTTTGCACTCTCTCTGCCATCAGGTTCAATTTGTCTTCCCTTAATAGGGAAACTGCTTTTTAAACTTGGATAGACAAGCATGCCCCTTGGATAGCAATTAGCAGATTTATCAAAAAAATCCCACGAGTGCAATCTCTGTACTCTTTTCACTCCTATCCTGTTAAGGATCTCTTCGTTCAGGATACAATCATTTGTTGCATTTTCTTCAGGTAAAACAGCATATGCTTTCTGAGCTTCTCCACACAGATAGGGACCCAGGACTGTGGCTCAGTGCTTTTATGGTCAACCTTTCCTAGTTGCAATCTTCTCAAAGTGCAGGAGATATATTTCTACATCATCCTTAACGGTCATTTTCTTTCGGCAGCGATTTGGATTAATGCTTCCACAATGTTATCTGTAGATCTCAATTGCTGTGCTTTCTGTGCTTCTAAAATTTCTCTCATGTGGACTCTGTCCACTTCTGCTTGTCTATTCATCTTTTGCTGTGCCGCTGGAGACAGCATTAAAGCTTTTACTGCTTCCTCCATGATCAGGGGTGTGGGTTGTCTTCTTAAACTCATACACTTTATACCGCATTACTGACACCAGCGTGACAAGGATGGCTGTACAAACTGTTCCTCATAGGTATTTTTGACCCTTGTCATCACTTTCACAGGAGGCTTGCATACGTTTATCCAATTTTAATAGATTCATTGTCAGGTACAAAAACAACAAAACAAAAATAATGAAAATAAAATCTACATTCACGTACTGACTAACTTCAGTAACACCCTCTCTCTGCATGGACAGCTTGTCTGTCACAGGGGGGAAAACAAAACACTGCATTCACAATTAGCCTCAGTAATTGCAGGATACTTTTGCTGTTTAAAGTAATCACCGTGGGCAGAGCATAGGCCCCTCTCATGCTGCAGTTTCTTCTTACTCTGCAGAAAGTCCAAAACCCTCAGCCTCTTGCTTGCAGTTTAATACTAAATTGAATACCTTTTTGTATCCAGTGTCTCTGCCAGTCTTTGCAGCTTCTCTTTGGCAAACAGGCCTGCAAATCCTCTTTAAGCATGTTCTCTCTCTCTCTCTCTCTCTCTCTCTCTCTCTCTCTCTCTCTCTCTACCCCTCTCTCTCTACCCCTCTCTCTCTCTCTCTACCTCTCTCTCTCTCTCTCTCTCTCTCTCTCTCTACCCCCCCCTCTCTCTCTCTCTCTCTACCCCCCCTCTCTCTCTCTCTCTCTACCCCCCCCCTCTCTCTCTCTGTCTCTACCCCTCTCTCTCTCTCTACCCCTCTCTCTCTCTCTACCCCTCTCTCTCTCTCTACCCCTCTCTCTCTCTCTACCCCTCTCTCTCTCTACCCCCCCCCCTCTCTCTCTCTCTCTACCCCTCTCTCTCTCTACCCCCCCCCCCTCTCTCTCTCTCTCTACCCCTCTCTCTCTCTCTCTCTCTCTCTCTACCCCCCCCCCCTCTCTCTCTCTCTCTACCCCTCTCTCCTCCCCCCCCCCCCCCAGGCCGCTGCCTGTGTTTGCTGGAGATTCTCTCCCTCACTCCACAGATCCTCAAGCTTCCTGTGTCATTACAACTTCTTTACAAATTGCATCAATCCTCGATTGTAGATTCACACAGGAACAGTGAGCAAGCCTTTTTCTGTAGCTTGCTATCCCTGCTAACAGCACACCAACTGGGCCTCTTTGAGCAGACTCCACACTCTGCTCACACTGCTTAGGCCAAAGCCTAAGTGAGGACTCCACCCATTTCTTTGCTGTTGTCTTTTAAGGCAATCCACAGCAGGGCTTCAATTAGCCTCTGATCACTTCCCTGAGTTAACTCCTTCTGTCCTCCTAGAAATTTTCCAGGATCTTCGGCCTCTAGGGGCACTCCTTGCTTGACTCTGTTACAATATATATATATCTATATATACTAGCGACTTGCCTGTCAAAATTTACGGGGCAATACAATTGTAAGGCAGGTAATGCTGTTTATTCAATGTATCACTGTACAACGGTTCCCTGGTGCTTAACACCTAAACATGGATTTAAATTATTATGAAAAATAAGGGAACTGAAATGGTCTATGGATGGATGATTACTCTTAAAGAGCTAGTGACAAACAATGTCCCATATCACATGCAATCTTCCCTCATATGGCAAAATTACTTTGCTAATCCTTGGGAAGCTGAAAACATGTGTATTACTGTATTTAGCTCAAAAAAGTATAATTAAAACCAATCTAAAAAAAAGCGCACCCTTAGTACTCTTATGGTTATAAAAAAGTAAAAATGTGATTATATAGGGGGTATATATAGAAAATACAATGAATAACTTCTGTGAAAGTTGTTCAATACACCACTCCTTATTGCCTTAGACTACTATATGTCATTAAAGCAGACTAGCAATTCAGAGTAGTCAAAAGGAGTCAAAAAAATATATATATACCAAAGTTGCCAAAATATATAAACCTCCCTTGCTATAACAATCTGCATAACCAGAGTACTTGCGCTTTGATGAAGATAGTCCCGACGGTCCCGTTTCGCCCCTCCTAGGGCTTACTCATGGGCTACTGAATTTAGGTTCAAATAGGGCTTTTATAGCTAGAACATCATGCCCAAAAACGCCATTATACGTCTCGACCAAGAAAGAATCAGTAAAGATCAACACAAATAAACATAATCCTACAGAATTTACAAAAAATGTTGTGATATATATTAAGTATTATGTGAATTCCTAATGGTGATTGTTCTATTTCTCAATTATAGAAAAGCAGAATATGAAAACCCTTCATTGAGTCCTTGTGGGCTTTGGGTATTCAGTAAAAAGATCCATTTACTTTCTAACTTTAAAAGATCTTTATCAATGTCCCCTCCTCTAGGTCTCTGTGAAATTTGATCAATTATTGAAAATTTCATTGCTTCAGGTTTATTATTATGAAATTGTTTAATGTGACGAGACACTGACGTGTCCATTTCTTTGGTCACTGTGTAAGTATGCTCCAAGATTCGTCTCTGTAATTGGCGTGTAGTTTTGCCTATGTACAATTTGGGGCAAGAACAGGTTATTATGTAAACAACATGTGTGGAGCTGCAATTGATGAAATTCTTAATCGGATATTTGATATTGGTATTTGGATCAATGAATTCTTTACTTGGGACAATAAACTTGCAAGCTTTGCATTTTCCACATTTAAACAATCCCTTTGTAGATGGTAACCATGATGTTCTCATTTGTTTAGATGGCTTAAAGAAGCTATTCACTAATTCATATTTGATACTTTTATTCTTCCGATAAGTATTAGAGACTTTTTATGAAAGACTTGTGCGTAATGTAGAGTCCTCTGTTAGTACATACCAGTGCTTGTCTAGAATTTCTTTAATTTCTTTCCAATCTTTTCCAAATGACATAATGCATCTTATTTGGCCATTTGCTTCTGCCTTATTTTTTGAATATAATAGATCCTGTCTATCAGATTCCAAAGCTATTTTATATGCTTTTTTCAATAGATGATTGGGATATCCTCGAGCTTTAAATTTTTCCCTTAGTTGATCTGCTTGGGTCTTAAAATCTTCTGAATTACTGCAGTTTCTTTTAACCCGTAGATACTGACTTATTGGAATTCCTGATTTTAAAGCTCTAGGATGCTGACTCGACCATTTTAATAGTGAGTTTGTTGCAGTAGGTTTCGTAAAGGTAGATGTATGTATTTTTCCCATTAAATCCTTTGATATCATTAGGTCTAGGAATTCGATTTTTTTTCTTCATCCATAACGTACGTGAATTTTAAACCTAGAGAGTTTGTATTTAATCTTTCAATGAACTCTATGAATTCCTTAACATCTCCGATCCATAATACCATGATATCGTCAATAAATCTATGCCAGGATAATATTTTGTCATTATATCCAGACATTTCTTCAGAAAATACATGTGTTTTTTCCCAAAAGCCTAAATGCAGGTTTGCATAATTCGGGGCACATGGGGTCCCCATGGCAGTACCATTGATTTGATGATACCAATGGTTATTGAAGATGAAGAAGTTTCGTGTTAGTATAAAACGAAGCAATGATGTAATGAATACATTCATATTTCCATCTTCCGTAGGTCTCATACTTAAATAATGTTCTACTGCTGAAATCCCCTGATCATGTGGGATGCTGGAATACAGTTGTTCTACATCAATAGATATCAAGATTGTTTTAGTGGGTACAACAATATCCTCTAAATGTTTCAAAAGATCCAATGTGTCTTTTAAGTATGAAGGTATTTCAGGTACTATTTCTTTGATGTAATCATTTACATATTCACTTATTTTTTCCGTCAAACTACCATTTCCAGATACAATTGGTCGTCCCGGTATGGGCAGTTTCTTTTTATGTATCTTTGGTAATGAGTAGAAGGTGGCTATCACCGGTCTTTTTGGAAAAAGGTAATCATACGTGTTCTGATCTATAAGTTTATCTTGTTTGGCTGTTTGCAGTAAATGTTTTAACTCTTTTAGGAATTCTTGGAGTGGATTACTTTTTAACACTCTATATGTTGATGTATCCAATAGCAATTTGTTGCACATTCTTAGATATTCTTGTTCATCCAAGATAACTGTGTTACCTCCTTTGTCGGTGGGTTTAATCACCACATTGCTCTTTTTTAATTCCTGTAGAGATTTGAATTCCTCCACACTTAAATTGAATTTGGCTTTACTTTTTTTATCCTGAACATGATTAAATAGACTTTTTAAGTCTTTAGTCACCCAATCCACAAATACCTGAATATTTCCATATTGTTTAAAGTCAGGCGTAAAAGTGCTGTTATTTTTCTTGGTTATTTTAGTTTGAGAAAAGCCTTCATACTTTTGTTCGTCCATTAGTGACAACATAGTTTCAAATACTTCTTTGTCTTCATCACATATGCCCCAGTTATTAAGTTCTATTTTCCGTTTTTGTGTGAAGAATTTTTTAAGCGCTAATTTCTTGGAAATTTTTTTTATATCTTTTACATTTACAAAAAGATCTGAATTGCTTGTAGGGCCAAATGTAAGGCCCTTTGATAACACAGATATATGTGAGTCCTTCAGTTTAAATTCAGACAAATTTATCACTGTAGTTTCTTTTTGTTGCGTAGATATTACAGTTTCTTTTTTGTTTTTATCCACTGATAATTGCTCTATTTGATTTACTGATTGATCATGTCTTACACATTCTTTCTGAGATCTTGACTTCTTGTAATGTGTTAGGGCTGTATCTTTTACTGGTTCTTTTAAGAGCATCTCTGTCGAAACTATATTTATATTTGTGTTATCATTTTTTATTTTTTTACGTGTTTGAAACATTCTTGTTGGTTTCCTGTGAGCTTCCTTTATTTTAACTTTCGTTTCATTTTGTTTATCATTAGGATTTTTGTAAATTCTGTAGGATTATGTTTATTTGTGTTGATCTTTACTGATTCTTTCTTGGTCGAGATAATGGCGTTTTTAGGCATGATGTTCTAGCTATAAAAGCCCTATTTGAACCTAAATTCAGTAGCCCATGAGTAAGCCCTAGGAGGGGCGAAACTGGACCGTCGGGACTATCCTCATCAAAGCGCAAGTACTCTGGTTATGCTGATTGCTATAGCAAGGGAGGTTTATATATTTTGGCAACTTTGGTATATATATTTTTTTGACTCCTTTTGACTACTTTGAATTGCTAGTCTGCTTTAATGACATATAGTAGTCTAAGGCAATAAGGAGTGGTGTATTGAACAACTTTCACAGAAGTTATTCATTGTATTTTCTATATATACCCCCTATATAATCACATTTTTGCTTTTTTATAACCATAAGAGTACTAAGGGTGCGCTTTTTTCTAGATTGGTTTTAATTATACTTTTTTGAGCTAAATACAATAATACACATGTTTTCAGCTTCCCAAGGATTAGCAAAGTAATTTTGCCATATGAGGGAAGATTGCATGTGATATGGGACATTGTTTGTCACTAGCTCTTTAAGAGTAATCATCCATCCATAGACCATTCCAGTTCCCTTATTTTTCATAATAATTTAAAAACAAAGGTAATGCTGTTTGCCACAGACCGTAAGTGTTTTGGTCGTCTGAGATCCTTCGGCGCTCATTGCGAGCCTCTCGGTTGGTGTATTTTTTGTTATCAGAGCCACTTTTGCGCTCATTGTAAGGTCTGCGCTGATCTCATTTTGGCACTTATTGCAAGCCTCTCCCCTGGTGTACTTTGTGTCCTATGAGCACTGTTGGCGCTCCTTGTGAGGCGCGCGGTGAAGGCCTTTGTAGTTTATTGCGACCCTGTGGTGTTTTTCGGTATATGTATTTTTTCATGAAAATTAATTCATGAAATCATAAATTAATATACTTTACCTATTTCTAATTAATATACGCAGCAAGCAATGTGCTGAAGAGCTAACAATGTGTTTTGATGTTCCTGCAGCATATAATTTAGATTTGCACTGTTGTTGAGCTGAGGTGTGTCAGGAATGTGTGAAGTGTGTAGTGTAAATAGGCTGCGTGCACGAGGGCAAACAGTTTGTGTAGCTGTGTAGTTCCGCATTCTGTAAGTTAGTGTTGTAAAATGGCTCCATTGTGTATGTGGTACGCGGGTGTGGATGATTTTGCGTACTTGCTAATAGTGTATTTTGTACTTCGTATGGGTTTGTGTAAAAGTCGTATGTGCCTGGCTGTGTTTTGCGGGTTTAGGGGTCGTGTAGCCTCGTTGTCATTTGTTTCGCGCCCATTCTTTCTGTTGCTTAGGGGATCTTCGAGTATCTAAACTCTGTAAATTGGACTTAAATTTGCGTGCAACCTCACTCCCAGACGTACTAGCTGTCCCCCCTTGCTGTGTGTAATTTTTTTTGTATTTTGTGTGTTTTTAATGTTTTTCGCTGTTTGCGGTTAGGGCTTTAAGTTCGTATTTTTGCGACCTCGTAATTTCGCATTTTTGTACCTCGTACATCCTTGGCAAAAGTCGGAAATGCCTGGCTGTTATTTGCGGATTTTGGGTCGTGTAGCCTCGTTTTAATTTTTTCCGGCCGCCATTTTTTCCCCCCGCTTAGCCGATTTTCAAGTTCCAAAACTTCTTAAATTAGACTTTAATTGGGGGGGGTTACCTCTCGGGCAGATGTCATGGCTGTCCCCCCATGCTGTGTGTTTATTTTTCTTCTTTGTGGATGTCTGCGTTACGGCCGTTAATTTCTTATTTTTGCGAGTTCGTATTTTTAATTTTTTTCTAAGTCCCGCGGCTCAATTTTTTTTGTGTAAGTCCGCATTTAGTCATTGCGTCGTGGTTTTTTTTTTTTTTTTTTCAAAGTCCCACATCTGTGGCTGTTTGTAACCACGAGTGAGGCGCTGTAGAGCCTCCACCTCCTCAAATGCGGAGGCTAATTAATTTAGATTTTGTGAAAATAAATAAATATTGTGACAATTGTATTTATGGATTAAATATATTTGAATGTTTATTTTGTGTTTAGAAAATGTATTAGAGCATTTGTTCCTTGTTCCTTGACATGTATTAACCCACTGAGTACTGGGTTGTGTGTTACCCTTGATGTTGTATAATGAAACTGACATAAGAATACATTATCCTATTTTTTTAATTACACATATGTTGACATTGGACTGTTAAGTGTCAGATTTAATACTTATTTTTTGTTGTTGCTATGGTCACTTTAACTGCTGCTGCAGCACTTGCAACTGTTTTAAAACCATTGGCGAGTGGTTTTTGGTACATATATTATTTATTTCAGTTATATGCAATAATGGCAATGCCCTTGTTTATAAATGATTCGTAAAATCTTAATAGCATAGGGTTATGATGTAAAAGTGCAACGTAGTAACTCATAATCTTTTAGCCCAGTAAAAATCAATGGAGATTTGTGCCGTGCTTTTCAGCTTTGTCGTGCCGCAGTAACTTGTAGCAGTTCTCTCTCAATTTATATCGGAAGGGGGAATAGCATAGCTAGGTAGGATTTGCTTGTTACTAAACCACCCGTAATGGCGATAGGGCCCAAAGTTGGTATTTGCATGAGAATAGTAGTGGAAAGCATGTTGACTTATGATTATGTTAATAATGCGGGTGAAGTAGTGGTATGAGTAAGGTTTGTGTAAGATTCTTTTTGTCATCTATCAGAACAAAGTAGAAATTGTTTGCCTGATGTACAGAAGTGGGAGAGGTAGGATTAAATAAATAGTAAATTTAAGAACTATGGCTACGCTAGTGTTAGATATATGGTAGTGGTTGGTTTAAAGTGTAGGTAGTGGGGTTTGGTTAGTGGTAAAGATATAATAGAGTAAGCCAGGGTGTAGCATAGAATAGCCATAAAGTATGCAGAGAATTAATAGACAAAAATGGTTTTGAAAATTGAACCCTACAGCAAATGAATAATAACATATAAAAAAAAATTAAATGTAAAAGCTGTGTTTGATTCCTGTGCCTTTTTTAAATATTTTGCCCATTAGCAAATTTAATTATTCAAAATACTATACATACTATGCTGACCACCGTGGTTCTTTGGAAAGTTAACAAGTGATTGTTATAAAATGTTGTGAGGAAGAAAAGGTAAAACAGAAAAAAAAAAGGAACGGTCTGAATTCAGTCCCAGGTTTGCTCTACTTTAAAGGACCACTGTGGTCATATTTTTTCAAATTTACTCTTGAAAAACTACAATTGAAAACAAGCAGAATTGTATATAAATAAATAGCAATTTTTTTATTTATTTTTTAAATTTGTAGAGTTTTTTTTCTGCACAATTAGGATTTGGCAGCTACATCTGTCAGTGCCCTCGGAAAGAGCAAAGAGGAACGTTACAGACCGCAGTAGGCAAGAAAACAAAATAAGACCCCGCAGTAAAGGATAACTGCATAATGTAATATATGTATTTATTTTTTATCATTTTTATTTGCTTTTTAAATACTTTGCCTGTTATCATGCTTCGTAATTCAAAAGTCCATGTAGCAACAATGTGACCACATTGGTCCTTTAATATTAAAGACGAGATATCCTTCCTTGACTTCTCTCCGATACATTTCCTTATACAAGAAATAAATATTTCTAAATCTATTACTAACTTCTTAACCTTATGGCATATTCCCGTATGAGCGATCCACATTCTCTATCATTAAATGTGCATATTTAATTAATTTTAAAACAATTGATCTAATGGTTTTCCTGACCTTCTAAATTATCTCTGATTATACTGGCTCAATAACAGAATGAATTTTGCTCTGATTTTATTACTATGCTGTTGCATATTCACATTATTATGCATCAAATATTTTGATATTTACAGAATGTGACAAACTAAAGATTGTAAGGGCCAAATATGTACACATGAAACTTGTTTCCATTTGGTCAGTCTCAGTGCACACATGTATAACAATCTAAACAGCATGTGACTTGTTCCAGTCACATCACTATTTCAGCCATACTGCTCCTAATGCCCTAGATAAAAGTAACCATGTCTAACAGTATGAAGGTGAACACTATCATCAGGTTCCTGGCACTTGTCTGCTTAATTAAAAAAAAATGGTGATATGCGAAAATGCTGAATGAAAAGGTCACATTTCCATATTATGTTTTGGAAAAAAAATGATTTTATAATGTTAGTAAAGCTTCTCTAATGCAAATAGGTGTGAGTCAGCGGTATACCTGTGAGGAGTTGCAAGGGAAGCCAGAAGTAAAGGCCTTGACCAAGGTGCCTTTCAAGGTGTGCAATTCAAAAGTAACAGAAGTAAAATTCTCCTGTTACAGCACATTTCTATAGGATTCCCTGCCGAGCTGCTTTTTAACATGTTTTACTCTTAGCATTACATTTTACAGAATATGTAACATTTCTATTTTACTTGATATATTTAGTACAGATTAGTAAACCTATTTTACATTTTACTTTTACAATTTGTGTTTTACCAGATCAACAATTTTGAGTTGTTTTGGCATAGAAATGGGAGGAAATTGCACAGAACATCAAAGACAGTCTAACAACCATTTTAAAGGTGGTTCCCAAGGCAAGTCAACAGAGCAGAAATTGTGATAACACTATTTGAATCTAGGTGCATAAATCAGTGGCTCAGACACTCTGATTGAGCCACCGTTTCTTACACAGAGAGAGCCTCAAATCCTGGCTTGTTGGTATGCCTTCTGGACTAACTATTTATAATAGACCGTATGGAAGTCATAATCCTAGAAAACAAATGTGAAAATTATACATGCAGTGTAACATACAAATCAAAGTAAATTTACTTTAAAATAATATTGAAACACAAAGCCCCGGAAGAGGTAACTTTTTATTAGTCTGCATTTATGCAACATGTTATTTCACCATTTGTTTCTGCTGACAAGAGCATTTCAGCTGCTATCAATGAAATGTGGCAATCCTTAGTACCAGAACTAAAAGTATTCTTGTTGGTCTACAAGGCCCATACTTTGTAAGAGTACAATTCAAACAAAGCAATGGCTAAAAATATATTGCACATAATGGTTAATAAATTAAAATATAAAGAGCTGTGTACAGTAGACTCTGTTAACCAGAACTCGGGATCAGCACCGCACCCTCCACCCGAACATACCTGTGTAAGTGAGGAGTGAAAGCTGCTGCTGCTAGACCATCCCTCACTGACAAATATACTTAGCAGAGCATCCTATGTGCAGCTAATCTAGGCCTCTTTTAATAGTAGCACTCAAGCAACCGGAAACTACATTTATCCGGCATCTACCAATCCCCATGGGTGCCGGATAACTGAGAGTCTACTGTTTATTGAAATAAAAAATTATAATTTTTGTCCATTTCGGAGTCTAGTTCTTCAAAAGAGCATATTGTTTAAGGAAACATGGGAAATATTGTTTAGGCATCTAAAAGAGCATATATTAAACCTTAAACATTGTTTTTTAACCTGAAGAAAGGTTACGTATGCACAGAGTATGTAGGTCTAATTGCCTAACTATTGTGGCTCATTGTTTGTGTCAAATGTTCTATTTTAAACAATTACCCTCTTTCAGATACAACAAAGAAAAATATCCATGTCCCTTTAATAAGGGACTGCCATGACCGTGCAGTGATCATAGTAATGATATTCTTAATACCCTACATACAAATGGGCACCATTATGGGGTTAGACCATTGTTGTAGGCTAGGGCATATTGTTGAACTGTTCAGATTCACCTCCTCCATATTGTGCCATGCTCTACTTGCTTTAGCTTGTTCTGTTCTTTGATCACAAGGTAGGTTCACACCTCAATGTTCTTTAGTTGATGACTGTTAAGATTGGCTTTTTCTGCTGTGTTGCATTTGTTCTTCATTGAGCCGTGCGGTGTGCACTGAACCCTACTGGAGCTCTGGACTGGAACTGGATGTTGCACCTTGGTTTCTAGCGTGATGTGCTGATGTTGCATGTTTGCGATACTGTGCTCGTGTTATAATAAAAATGAAGCACTGTGCAGAAAAGGAAAATAGGGACCTTTTTAGGCAGAAATCTCAATATAAAGACCTTCAGTGGAAAATGTCACAACTAGCGCTTTTATTCAAAGAGTTAAACATGTAGCTGACCTTTTCTAGTAAAAACTACTTTCTAAGTAAATATTATGTGACAACCGGATTAATCTTTCTTCCAAATAAAGTGTGATTTCCCCCTTGTGCATTAGTGTATTTGCCTGGCAGAAGTAATTTTGTAGCCAGTCCCAGCCAGCACATTCTATGGATATTGTTGTGACTATAGCAACTAGCCTTTTTTACTGCAAAAAACTTATTTGAAGTCTATTCTAAAACAAGCTTCCTCAGGACAGCTGCAGAAAATCTAATGGTCTATAAATTAGAAGGACATTTTTACATTTTCCTTCATTCTAAACATACAACAAAAGAAATAATCTTATAAACTATGCAACCTTTTAAAATATTTAAATGTATTTGGAAACTGTACCACTGGAAGCACTAACTACATGTTGCTTCTTCCCATTGCCAGTTGTGTTCTAAACTGGAAATCCTGTGTTAATAGCATAGCCAATAACAAGTCACATCCAAGGATGTCTTTTTTTTTAAATTTATTTATTTATTTTTTTACGTGACTTCCGGCAATAGATTGAAACTAGTCCGGCTGAGTAAACAGCATGTTTTCTTTACTGCACTTTGGCACAACATCACAGTATTTTAAATGTTTTTTGTTTTTACTTTTTATTAATATGATTATTTTTTTATGTGCTCTACCACGTCCATTTAAATGGAGCCTACTAACCAAGCATAACAAATCCAAGCCTAAAATCTCATAACCTGCATAATTTCAGGGAAAATTAAATGCTTGGTACACTTTACAGTCTATAATGTCTTTTTACTAAATACACTGCTTTTTTTTTTTTTTTTTTTTAGTTCTTTGTGTTTGTAGAATAATTATATAGTAATTGCTATCCAAACTGATAGACACACATATAGCTGCCATTCTGGAATCTACTATTAATGGAAAAATACAAAGAATATATTCATGTTTTAGGACATTAAAGAACTAAAGGTTAATTATTCTTTCTAATGACTCCTGTTGCTGTGATTCCTTTATTATAATAATAATATTATTATGAAGAAAAAAATATAGTAAAGTCAATGAAACTGAACACAAAGCAAAATAATGGTAACTGTTTAAATAATAAAAAGTAGGTGTTTAAATTTTAAAAAAAATTATTTTGAGAATATAATTTGTTGTGAGAAGCAGAATGAATCCTTTTTTGTGGTATAACGTATTTCAATAACATCAATGTCTTGCAAAATTTGTACTTATTTTTTTTTTTCTGTGTACCCTGATGTTGGGGGGATTGCCCAAAAATAATAAAAATATGAATGATGTATCTTTTCTTATAAACACAGGAAACCATCATGATTCACTTTTATGCCAACATTCAACATTTATTTTTCAAAAGTGTTTTATAAATATCTGCCGTGCAGAAATAGGAGCTGTAGAAAAGCCATACTGCTCTTTGTTTATAAAGTGCCAGCATTTTCCATAGCGGTATTTACAAAATAGAATAAAGTGCAATGAGCAAATATTCATATATAGGCCTCAAATCTCCTGCTTTGTCTCATATAGCCAGAAAACATCATGCCGTTTCTTCCTAAAATTAATAAATCTTGAAATATATAGACTTCCTCAGAGTGATATATTATGCTAAATGGTGGCAGATAATGCTAGGTAGTTTAGAAGTTGCAAATCCCAAACGGCATACATGAATCACGAATTAAATGACAAATAGCTAGTAAAATAAATAACCAATACAGTGTATGAAGAACAAACCATTTTTTGATATGTCCACTTTATGTAAAACCGATGTAATGATGATGGATTCTTGTGTGAAATGTCCTTCTTTGCACAAAGCATATAGGTACATGCAGATTCAACAAGCAGCTTGCATGAATGATACAGACATTTCCACACATTGTCCGGAAGAAGGCCCAAAGCACTTTATTCAACCTCCATTTGAAAATGTTCCACAGGTCCTTTTGTGTTTTAAAATACTCCCCGTATGGCGCAGCAAACACAACTAGTTTCTTTGCATGTGGTTGCATTCATAGTCTAATTCAGGAGATTTATTGGTTCTAATTTGAGACGACCATAATGTTTAAGAAGTAGAAGTCTGTTATTTAATATAAATGCAGAGCACCTGCAATTGAATTGGATTTGAGTCTGATATTATTGTGCTGCTGGATTGAAATCAATGGTGGTAGTTCTACAAGTAGCATTATTTTAGTATTTTAGTTTATGTGTATATATTTAAGTATATGTGTGTGTATGTATATGTGTGTGTGTATGTATATGTATATGTATATATATATATATATATATATATATATATATATATGTAATTGTAACCCTAACACTGCACTAGCTCAGTCAATCATGCCTGTCTGCTTCCATGTAAAACTGAATTGCAGAGACATGCAGTGGATGAAATATTGGTGCCTGGAAGCATTTTGTGGCATGATAACCTGGCTCCTGGCATTTGTTGAGTTCTGTAAATTTATATTTTTATTTAAAGTACAATATTCAATTTTTTTCTGGTTGCTTGATAAGACCAGGCTACTCTGAAAGTGCAATTCCACTGCAAAACAGAACAATACTAAAAAAATGTTATCAGTTGGTATTAATATTTTTTTTACCATAAAGTTAATGGACATTTTTACATGTTCAGAGGTGTTTTGTTTATAGTAAATGCACTTACAGCCTTATTAAATTGCGATTCGGGCAATTGAAAAGGGCTATATAAAAGCACAGAGCATTTTTTTTACAGAAGTTTTTAGTTAGTGAACTTTTATCCAAAAGCAAGGTCTTCACTAACTAAAAACTTCTGTAAAAAAAAATATGCTCTGTGCTTATATAGAGCCCTATTCAATTGGCCGAATCACAATTTAATAAGGCTGATCGTGGTATTATCAACAATACATTTGACATAACAATCTAAAATTAGAAAAGATTGAATGTTATTACATTTTGGTGTACCACAGAAAATGATGGTGTCTGAAATAAAATACCCTGGTATTCATCAGACATTGTTTTGTGCTATTGTGGCTTTCCAAGTATTTGCTGTTGTACAGTAACATAATTATGCTATCTTTCCCAAAACATGCAAGAGATAATATCCTGAAAGCAAGGAGATACCTAAAGGTATATAGTAAAAAAAGATTAAAATGTATTAGAATCACAAAAAGGTTATGTTAAGTAAATTAATTCTAGTAATACATTCCAATGGAATTGATATACAGTATTTTGATTCTGTGTGGGGGGTTTCGTCTTTGTTTTTTACACATAGATGAAATAACCATATAATAATGTTGCTTGATAAATTGCTTGCTAATAATGTACACTTATAGTTGATACCAAAAAATAAATACATATTTTAAGACATCTCTAAAGGACATATGCACCAAAAGTTTTAAGTACCGGAAGAGGAAAATATAGAGCTCATACAAAACATTAAAAATGTTACTAAGTTGTCTATTGTAGCCACACTTCCCAAACTTTCCCTCTGAAACAAGTTACAAATTATTGTTTTAATGTATTTATATTACATTTACTAAGAGGTGACAACAAGTATTTAGTTTCACATGATCCTAAGTTTTACATTGATCTCAAAAACCTTGGTGGTCACCAGGTCAGGAAATAAAGAAATGCCCATTGTTAGTCACAAATAATTACATGTAATATAGAACAATACTATATTCATTTTATGTTTTTTTTTTTTTTAATGTAAGTCATTTTATTGCCCAGGCTAGTTTTTGGAAAAAGCATAATGAAAAAATGGGACCTCAATATTCCTTTAACAATTTAGAATGTTTATCCTGGATTCAACTTCACTACTAATATAGCAGTGTGTTTACATTTTTACTCAGGCAACTCTGTGGGAAAGTACCAAAGAAAAATCCAAGCCAAAACCCAGAATTACTTGAACTGCTATGCTGTTGATGGATTGCGGACTCTGTGTATAGCAAAAAGAGTAAGTACCTTCAAGCCGAAGTGACCTTTTGAAGATTTTGGGATTTATTCAAAAGCAGGTTCATGACTCTACTTTGTTCTGCTGCAGTTCACATGTTGACACTGATGTGAGTGACTATAAAGTATTGCTGTTTTAGCTTCTTTTTTTTTTATAGTATTTCTTCAATAAAGATTGGGCTGTATACATTTTAACCCTATATTTTTTTTATAATTTTGTTTATTTCTCTAGGCAGACTTTTATAGCAATTTCTCTAGGCAGACTTTTATAGCATTGTATGCAACAAAGTTTTGTCAAACTGCATACATGCAGCCCCATTAAATTTGAAGCCTGTATTGGTAGCGGCACACCCGCAAATGCTGTGGGCTTGAAATTTTGCTGCGCTGCAGAGCTATTAAATTGGACCATGCCACGAGTTGTGGCCGTAGACGCAAACCAGTAAACCATTCTTGCGAATGTTGGGCCGACCGTGAACATAATCAATTAGTCAAACCAGTAGTTACGGATTTAGACGGAGCCAATGGCAAAAGAGATCGTCATCATTACGTCACTGAAAAACAGAGGTAAGATTTCAAAGCCTTACAGGTTTCAATTACAAGTTTCAATCGGACCCGCATTCTAGAAATAATGCAATATTAAAAAATCAGTAAATATGATATTCTAGTCCATGCGAGTTCCATTATATGTATTAACATATTGATTACCGGGATCAATATAATATGGAAAATAAACAGAAATAAATGTATTTTTGCGAGCTTGAGAATGTTGTGCTATTAATATTAATACCTAACATCACTTTCCCTTTGAAAATACAGTAGTGTGTGTATATTTGCATTTACAGTCCTATGGATAGGACTTTAACTACCTTGCTGGTCCTCTCTATTACCTGTTGGCTTTTCGGCTCCATTTGCGGGTTACAGGTTTGAACGCCAGTGGATTCGTAGCAATTTAATAACGATTTTTGAACATAACAGTTACAGGCTTGACAGATGAAAGGATTTGCAGTTGCAGAGTTCAAATTTAGACGTCCCGTAGAATTTTTCCGCCTGTAACCCGCAGATCGTTAGCAGGTTGCTTTATGTGGGCAATTTAATAACCGTAAGTCTTGCGGGCTATGTTACGGCTACGGTTTTACACGTTCAAGGAATTTAATAGGGCTGTATGTGTATTAACCATATAAATCTGTTATTGGAACGTTCCTTGCCCTTTTTTATAGCATATCTATGTTAATAATTGTATTAATAATATACAAATGAGCCTAGAGGGAAATATTTATGTTTAAAATGTGTTTTTAGTATATTTGAATTTGTTTATTTTTCTTTTCTTGAACATCAAGGAAGTTGTTTATTAATAACATCAATCAGAGTGCATGTTCACAATCACATTGCTGGAAGCAACTGTTCCTTTCTCCAGGTGGGGTCAGACTTAATGTACTCTGTTTAATGAGTCTAAAAGAAAGACATTCTAATGTTTTTATTGCCAAGATTGCACGGCGGTCTAAATACCATATGCATTGTAATTATTTCGGTATTTTTTATTTAACAGTTTGTTACATCATTTTTTTAAACATGCAGTCCAAGGATAGATAGATATCGATACATAGTGGTTATGTGTGGAGCCAGAAGTATATTGTTAGTGATATACTTTCCTGAGTTAACATTTTAAAAACATTCATTTTTGTTTTACTGCATCAGTTTCTTTACTTTAGATGATTTTCCTGACTCTCTCCTCAGTAAGTCATTTTGTATGCCATAATTCCCTCTGCAATCTAACTTAATGCATATCGGGATATTGCTGTGTAAAGTGATCCTTTTTTTTGTTTTTGGACGAATATTTTAGTTGAGTGACAAACTTTTGAGAGAGATTCCTCTCACACGAACTAAATTTTTTTTTGCATAATTAAAAATGTAGAATTGCCAGGTATTTCCGGGCTGGATCACTCAAGTGAGTGGGACCAGACTGATATACTACAAGATATTTATCCCTGAAGGGCACAAGTAGCGAAAAGAGGTTGCTCTCAGAGTGAGTTATGTCCTCAAAAATAACCTATTAAGGTTAGCTCGTTCTCGGATTGAACACCTCTGACTGTTTATTGTTTACAGCAATACTCTGATTATTCACCTGGAATACTGGACATTCACATTTAATATGTACATTTACCACCAGGACTGGGCAGCCATTGCTGCAAAGATTCAACACTGGACCTGACACTATCCATTCTAGATTCACTTTCCAACTGTCATTTTACCATTTCTATTACCTTTTTTCTTTTGCCTCTAGACCTAGAGCTTCACACACCATCACCTTTCTTCAGCATCTGAACTCCTAGAACTGAACAACCACCCACATATGATTTGTGTTAGTTTTAAACCTGCACTGTAAATTATCACCATAATTTGTCACAGCTGATACACCAACAGGCTTAACCCTAAACTAGCTCTTCAATTACAGTACCTTGCAAAAATATTCACCCTCTTGGCATTTTTCATGTGTTGTTGTCTTACAACCTGGAATTAACATGGATTGTTTGAGGATTTGCATCATTTAATTTACAGAACATGCCCACAAATTTGAAGATGTTTTTTTTTTATTGTGAAACAAACAACAAATAGGACAAAATAACAGGAAAAGTCAATGTGCTTAACTATTCACCCCCCCGAAAGTCAATACTTTGTAGAGCCACCTTTTGCGGCAATCACAGCTCCAAGTCGCTTTGGATAAGTCTCTATGAGCTTGCCACATCCTACCACTGGGATTTTTGCAGGTGCACATCATTTAACTATTTATGTGACTTCTGAAAGTAATTGGTTGCACCAGAGCTTTTTAATTGGCTTCATAAAAAAGGGGGTGAATACATATGCTCATGCCATTCTGTTTTCTATTTGTAAAACATAGTTTTATGTATATATTTTTCTCATTTCACTTCACCAACTTGGAATATTGTGTTCTGATCCATCACATAAAATTCAGATTAACAAAACATTGAACTTAAGGCTGTAATGTAACAAAATAGGTAAAAAGTCAATAGGGGGTGAATACTTTTGCAAGGCACTGTACTTGGCAAGCTCTTGTTTCTTCATTTTATTACTTTACCTTTTGTTTTATTTTTCCCTTTACATTATACATTTTTTTCATAAGATATTATATATATATATATATATATATATATATATATATATATATATATATATATATATATATACTTACTAGCGAATTGCCCGTCAAAAAATGACGGCAATCAAATCGTAAGGTAGCTAATGCTGTTTGGTGTGTAATACTAAAATATAAAATATTATTAATAAATGAATATACCTTACCTATTTTGAAGCATTGTGTTGAAGAGCTGACAATCTGTTTTTATGTTGCTGCAGCATTAGTGGTGTGGAGCTGCTGTGTAAGCGTGATGAATGTGTGCAGTGTAATAGTGAGCGTGCGCGAGACAAAACCGTTAGCGTAGTGGTGTACTTCCGCATTGGCGTAAAATGGCGGGTTATCTGTGTTATGCGTCTTTGCAGATTATCCGTCGGTGCTTGGTGGTGTTTTTCGAGTTTCGTGTGTTGTTTTTCGAGTGTGTTGTGGTGTTTTACGTGTTGAGAGTGCTGTAGCCTCGTTTTGTTTTTTTTCGTCGGCCATTTTTTCTCTAGCTTAGCGATTTCATTAGTGTCTAAAGTGTTTTATTTTTATTGAAATAAATGTGTAACTTGATTTTTTGAGGTGCTGGATGGTTCCTCTTGCTGTAGGTAAGTTTTTTTATGTGTGTGTTGTGTGTATTTATTGTGTTTGAAATGTTTGTATGTCGGCGTGTTGCGTCCGATGTTTACGAGGTCGTAATGTGTGGTAACGTGTCTCGCATGGTGTTTGCGTGTGTAGCCTCGTTTTCGTTTTGTTCGGCGGCCATTTTTTCTCTCGCTTATCAAAGTTTTTATTGTGCAAACTCTTTTATTTTGAGTGAAATAAAGGTGCAAGTTGCATTTTTGTAGTCCTGGATGCTTCCTCTTGCTGTAGGTAAGCTTTTTATGTATGTGCTGTGTGTATGTATTGTGTTTTTAATTTTGTAATGTTCGCGAGTTGCGCCCGAGTGTTGCGACGCCGTAATGTGTGTGAGCGTGTGTCGTAATGTGTGTGTTGTGTTATTTGCGTTGCGACGTGAAGTTTGCGAGGGTCGCAGTTGCTGGCATGGAGCGCCTTTGGCGCTCCATGCCAGCAACTGAGGCCCTCGCCCAGTGCCCTCGCTTTGCGAGGGCCTTGGCTCGCTGCGCGAGCCCGCAAGCGTTAGCAACCACTCGCATGCTCACAACTATATATGTCTATATATGTTCAAAAGTGACGGGGCAATAAAATTTAAAGCCATGGCAATGCGGTTTGCCACACAATGTAAAGGTTATTCTACTCTGAGGACCTTCGGCGCTCCTTGCGAACCTCTCCTCTTGTGTACTTTTGCTCCTCTGAGCACCTTCTGCGGTCATCACAAAGACATATATATTTATCTATATTTTGTTAACAAATAATGAATTCATTAGTTACTTAATAAATTAATATACTTTACCTATTTGTAATTAATTTATCCAGCAATCAATAGCCTGAAGAGTTAACAATTTGTTTTTTGCAGCATACAATGTACAGTTTGAGTATTGCTGCCCTGAGGAGAAAGTATAATGAATGTCCCAACTGTGCGTTAGAAATTGGCTGCGTGCGCAAGGGCAAACCATCGGTGTAGTTGAGTAAAGCGCCATTTTAGAATCGTAATGTTATTAGTTGCAAGTTAGTGTTGTAAACTGGCGTCGTTTGTCTATGTGATACGCGGCTCACAAGCATTTTCTGTCATTTGTAATAGTGTATTTTGTACCTCGTACGTTCGTGGTGTGAAAATGCTACGCTGTTGGCGTTGTTTTGCGCAGTCCGGGGTCGTGTAGCCTCGTTTTCATTTTTTTGGGGCGGCCTTTTCTCGCTTAGGCAATTTTCGATTGGCGAAACTCGGCCAAATCGACTTAAATTCACGTTCCACCTCACTCCCAGACGTCTAATAGTGTGTTTTGTTCCTTGTACGTTCGTGTGTGAAAGTGCTACATGGTTGGCTGTATTTTGCACGGTCCGGGGTCATGTAGCCTCGTTTTCATTTTGTTTTGCAGCCATTTTTTTTCTTGCTTAGGAGATTTTCGAGTGCCGAACTCGGGCAAAACGACTTATCGTCTTTGTGCTGCCGGTTTTTTAGTTCCTTAACGGCTCGCCTAAGTGCTCCGATGAGCGCCAAAGGTCGTATGCACTGGAAATTGCCCGTCAAAAATGACGGGAATAAGTTTTCCCCACCTTTCTCTCCCCTGTGTCTCCTTACCCCTTCTCTCCCCTGTGTCTCCTTACCCCTTCTCTCCCCTGTGTCTCCTTACCCCTTCTCTCCCCTGTGTCTCCTTACCCCTTCTCTCCCCTGTGTCTCCTTACCCCTTCTCTCCCCTGTGTCTCCTTACCCCTTCTCTCCCCTGTGTCTCCTTACCCCTTCTCTCCCCTGTGTCTCCTTACCCCTTCTCTCCCCTGTGTCTCCTTACCCCTTCTCTCCCCTGTGTCTCCTTACCCCTTTTCTCCCCTGTGTCTCCTTACCCCTTCTCTCCCCTGTGTCTCCTTACCCCTTCTCTCCCCTGTGTCTCCTTTTCCCCTTCTCTCCCCTGTGTCTCCCTTTCCCCTCTCCCTCACCTGTGCCTCCTTTTCCCCTCTCCCTCACCTGTGCCTCCTTTTCCCCTCTCTCCCTTTCCCCCTCTCCCTTTTCCCCCTTGTGTCTCCTTTCCCCCTCTGAGTCTCGTACTTGGATGCAACCCTGCCAGCAGCACCACACTCACCCCCTCTGCGTCTCCCGTCTTCTGGCCGGAACTGCTTTCTGGATCAAACCGCACATTGCGCATGCGCATCCAGCCTGCGCGATGCACGGCTTGATCTAGAAAGTAGTCCTGGACGGAGGCCGGGAGACGCAGAGGAAAAGACGGAGTGATCCATTTTTTTGTAATTGAGAGTTTTTGCATCTAAATTTAATGAAAATTATTTACATAATAGATTTTAATTTACACTTATCAGCTTCTTTAATATTGTCATCTCCCTTTTTTCTGTCTAAACAAGTTAATGTTTTATGCAATTGTGGATTACTTTTTCTTGATACCGTACTCCATAAATACACATTTTAAATTTCTTGTCTCCTGTAGGTTCTCAGTAAGGAAGAATATGCCGGTTGGTTGAAATTTCATTTACAAGCAGAATCCTCATTAGACAATCGTGAAGAGCTACTATTCCAATCTGCAGTTCGTCTGGAGACCAATCTGCACTTGCTTGGTGTGTTTATTAATTTTACACTACAATAGCATTTGTTTATTGGAAAAGCTTTTGTCAACAATCAACACTTTTATTTTGTAATCCAGATATTAAAATACTTAAATGATCAACCCTTATAGAAGATCACAGTTTTTTTGTTTATTTTTTTCTGTTTTGCCTAATCAGTCATATAGCCAGGCAGCGTTTGTTAATTATTTTGACATGAGAATGTGTCTTCTCAGAATCATTGCAACATAACAATGGACCCTGGCTAGCATAAAGAATTCTTTTGAGGCTGCTATTAGATATCCAGAGCACAGGCATCTAGGGAAATCCCTGCACTGTTTACTTATTCATTTGAATATAAGAGAATTTAATCACACCCATTGGTGTGTAATGCTAATCAAAGGCAGACTTTGCAATTACTTCTGGCCCCAAGCAGCGCATTTGCTTGTGCATTATTTTAATATTCTCTGCTTATAGTTTGCATGTAATTTAAATAGGTTTAATTACAATAGCCAGGCAATATAGTCTAATATTACTTAAATGGACATGAACTCGTATTTATCTCTAGTATGCATTTAAAAAAGCAGGATTTAAACATTTTTGCATTAAAAAAAATGAACTATGCATTAATTAAAAATGATTTTTTTTTTTTTATGGGTTACATCATTATATACATGAAAGAAATTTTTTTTTGCATACCTTCTAACATTTCAAGGGACTGAAGTGGGGCACACATTAGTCAGTACAGGTGCACAGTTTTTTAGTATTATTGCAATTTACTGATTGACCCTGCTCAAGAAGCTGCTACTATGTCAGACTTCAATAGAAGGATATGTCTGTAATGAACCACTGCAGTTCAAGAAAAGCTGCAAATGTTTGTGGCGTATGTAACAAACTAACAGTAGTGACTGTGTAAGCAATGAACAAAATAAAATAATAATTTGTGACTATTTGATCACATCCTGTCTGCTTAAATATTGGAAGGTGTGCACATCTTTATCAGTGGAACGAAGGTTGGGGGAAGATATGTGTTCAAATCAGGTTAGTGCTTAAAGGACTCCTGTAGGGCATTTCCCATCAAACCTTATATGATTGTTTGCTGGGCATAAGCTAAAATAAAATAAAAGCTATGTTGTCACCTCAAGCAAAGCTGTGCATTTCCTCCTACCTGTGACTATCAAGGATGTGGTCAGCTCTGCCTGTGAGCTGGACTAAAAAGAAAGTCTGACCTGTGTAGATTCTGCTTCAGACTGAGCATGCTCAGTAAGGGGGGGGGGGGGGGGGCTATAATTACTTTTTCACTGCCGCTGGGCCTACAAGCTAGCTCCAAGCATGTTGCAATAGAGAGCTTACAATTGCATTTGTGACATTGCTCAGTTATCGCCGTGCATATCACACAGCAAACTAATTGGCTCCCAGATGATCAGTTGTGGTGATTTTGATTAAAGAATAAAAGCAGCTATTTCTAGAGGATTCCTCTGACTGGAAGTGTATTTCAAAGCAAAGAATCCACAATCGATGGAAAGTGTTTTCAAAAGAAATTTGAGACAAAAAAAATTCAAAGTCTTAAAGTATCCCATGGAGCACAGTAAAGACCACTATTAAATATTGCCTTGATCAGGCCATCTTTCCAAACCAGATGTCCAAGAAGAAAACTGATCAAAGGACTTCTCAGGGGACCAGTGTAACATTGAAGGATCTACAGGCCTTTGACAAAGACTGGTCATTGGGTACATGTGACAATGATATCAGACATGCTTCACAAATCTGGCCACATCAAATGTATTTTTTTTTACAGCCAAGTGGCAAGAAATGCTGTTGTCATGAGACCAACATCTATTTTTTTGGCCAGTGAAAACTCGATACATCTTCCAATCCAAAGAACATCATCCCTTTAGTAACGCATGGTGGTGATAGCTTCAAGTTGTGGGGGTGTTTCTTTTCAGCTGGGTCTGGATCACTTGTCAGGATTGGATGGAATGTGGATGGTGGAAGACAAAAGCAATTTCTGCAGCCCACAGCCAGGAAGTTGAATATGAGGAAGACTGTTGACCTTTCAACTTTACAATGATACACAACCAAAGCACACTGCAGTGTTTGAAGAACAGGAAAGTGAATGTCATTGAGTGCCTAGTTAAAGCCCTGACTATGTTGGTGATAATCTTTGGAATGACCTGAGGAAGGCATCAAAGGTCACCACACAGTGTGAGAAGAAATGGGCAGACCTAGACCTCTAGGTGTGCACGGTTAATCGAAATGTTTCCAGACAGACTCAGGGCTGTGATTTAAGTGAAAGGTGCTACCACAAATGATTAACTCTGGGTTGTTCTTTTATCCAACAGTTATTCAAAAGCAGGCTCTGTAAATGTAAAGGCTGTGATTGTTTTTGTTTCTTTGTAAAACATTTTTAGTAGTTTTGTTATTTAGATACATACCTGCCCAATCAGCCTTGTCCTTTCACATTTAAATATTTGTTTCCTAATCTAATCGATTTGTTGTCGACATATACTCTTCATAAATTCACCTGCCTGCATCTAGCATTTTTTTTAACCATGGACTATACCTGACCCCAACTATGGTTTTCTTGAATAAAACAAATTGCTCATATTATGATTCCTCTATAATAATGGTTAGAAATTAATAATGAATTAACAATATACAGAACAAAATTACCCTGGTATGTATTTTCTTCATAGATTAGCATGTTTTTCTGTTGTAAAGCATGAATTTTGTTTTGCCCAACTAGGTGCTACTGGAATAGAAGACAGGTTACAGGATGGGGTTCCAGAGACAATAACAAGGCTACGCAAAGCTGGACTGCAGATTTGGGTTCTAACTGGAGACAAGCAAGAAACTGCTGTAAATATTGGCTATTCATGCAAACTTCTGGATCATGATGATGATATCATTACTTTAAATGCTGAATCCCTGGTAAGCAAAATAATGACAATTCCATGTGCATTCTGCAGCATTTTGTTGCAGTATAAGTGATGATAATAGTTTCAACATTTGCAGAATGTAATGGAAAATACTACAACTGAGTCTGATATAACCATGAGAGAGAATTATCTATAAACTGACCAAAAGTTTCTTACAGATGTTCTACATGCAACACAGTAATGATATTCAAAATCATATAAAGATAGGCACACACTTTCATTAAAACTAAACTATGGCCAAAGTTCAAACATTTAAAGCAATATCTTTAAGGGAAAAATACCATAGCGCAAATAGATCATACTGTAGGCTACCATGAGGTGCAAGGGGCCCCATTAACTACTTCTATAATTGGGAAATTGCATAGTGATCCAGTGGTGTGTGATGTTTTATAGCGTATAGAGAACTGTCCATATTTAGTGGGCTCTCTTCTCTGATCAAATATACATGTACATCTATGAACAAGAAAAAAATATTGCATGTATTAGTTCATATGACCTACCGACAATGATCTTATTATGCTCTGTGCAGTAAAGTGTTCATATCCCTTAAATAAAATAAAAATTCACTCCACATTGAAGATTACTGAGCAATTCAATCATCCGTGTGTTTTTCTCTATAAGGGGCAATTAAACAATTTTATAATTATTGTGACCCTTTTATAGGAATGTTGAATAATTTTAGGATTATTTTGGCCCTACCAGGAGCTTCCCTGGAAGCGGGAGGGAAGTGCAGTTCCTAGCCAGCTCAAAAATATGGCAAAGCAGAAATTAGGTGTCAGCCTTCCTTACAGAAATAAGCTAGTGGGATTCTATTTAAAATCCCAAGTGGAGAATTGAGTAGCTAAAAGGCTGAAGCAGAAGTCATGTCAATCTCCAATAAAAGCTAATTTCCTCCTTAATTAATTACTGATCTTATTCTTTGCCATCTCAACAATTTCCAGTCCAAGAGCTCAAAGGAATGAATGCTGAAGAACTGCAAAATGTTGCATATGTTCAATTTGCTTAAAGATCATGCATAGAAATTGCTAATTTACCTCCTTACATTGACAGTTGGGGGAGTGCCCATTCGTGGCAATTAGTTTGTCGGCAGCGATTTACGGTTGTGCTGAGTAGGTCCGAGCCCTTTTTGCAATAGCTGACTGAGAAATAGATAAACTTTGTATGAAATATTCCATTCTGTATTATTAGACTCACGCCAAGATATGAACAGTTTAGTTCCAGATAAAGAAAGTTTAATGCAGTATATTTTGGAACAGCATTTTTCTGTATTTCATTATTTAAATTTCTCCACATCTCACTCTATTTATCTTTTTAAAATCCAGCCAAGTTTTACACAATTGGTTTAATGCACTTTTCCGTATTCAGTTAACAAATTTTCCATCTTCTAGTCATGGCAGTAATTTTAGATCTTTAATATATACTTTTCTCAACCAGTCTTCAGAACAGAAGCACATGAGTTGCAGGAAAATCTTGTGGAAATACACAGAGCCTTCAGGCAAAAGTATAAATTATGCTTTTCATTCATGCCTTCCCATGATGTTTAAAACACAGGAGAATATATGGATATTTTAGTGTGTTTTGTTACTGGGCTGGTTGCTCATCCAAAGGTATAAAATATTTCTTGATTATTTTTTTATCGCCACATTTAAGGCCATTTTTATGTTCTGAAACCTAAAACATTCAATAGATATTCCTTAATGATTTCAGCTACATCTTATGTGATTAAAAATAGTTGGATTTTCATAGTCCATAGAACTAGAGTTGAGTGAGCCTACATTTAGAAGAACATTAATGAGTAATTGCCAAACTTGTTTTTAATACTTTCAGTTTGAACTTAGACTTGCTCCTAATAATTATGGACCTGACCATAGCAAAGTCTTTGGGGAATATCTGCCTTTCACTCAGTGTTGTATTAATGTCTTGGTTACACTGATCAAGACTCTTTTTTTACTCTGTTGTTGTTGTTCTTCATATTTTATATGCTGTAAAGGTTTTTCTGATGATAAACTAATATTTTGACCAGTCTTGAAATGACCCCAACAGATAATCCTTATTTTTTTCCTTTCTAGGAAGCATGTTCTGCTTTGCTTGATCAGTGTTTGCACTATGTCGAAAACAAATGTTCAGTTTCCTCAAGGGAAAAAGCTACTGGAAATATGGATATCGGTTTTGTCCCAAGAAATCCACAATGGTCTTCAGCCTCAAAACAGCCAAATCTTGGCCTTGTGATTGATGGAAAAACATTAGCTTTTGCACTAGACACAAAACAGGCAGACCGATTTCTGTCACTTGCTAGGCAGTGTCGCTCTGTTCTTTGCTGTCGCTCTACCCCACTTCAGAAGAGTATGGTGGTTAAGCTTGTTAGAGACAAGCTCAAAGCTATGACATTAGCAATAGGTAATTACACCATTTTTCTTCATTCGGTTATCTTGCATGTACATTAATTAATTTTGGTATAATGTTTGGTTTTCTCATTTGGCAGTCTCTTACTGTACTTTGTAATTACTGCATGCTTGATGACCTCTCTTAATAACTGTGTAACTCTGGTAATGATTGGAATATTTGGATTACAACTTGTAATCCGTTTGAACATGGGAAAACATGATACATTTTTTTGAACTTGCTAGTCCACATTGATAATTAAAAACCTCTGTATTTCACCCTGAATTACCAACATTACTGATCACCTATTACAGGAAAATAGGAATGCAAGAAAGTTCAAATCAAAAGCTGCGTAATACTCTTTTGTCCATCAATTAATTCGCTACAACCCCACTTTGGCTAGTAACTGGCTCCCCAGCGTCAAAGGGGGTACAGCAACCATGGACTCCATCAGCAGCAAAAGCAATGTACCTGATGTCATGACGCAATTAGACCCTCTCCCCCACACATATCATACACTGTGAGATTCAAATCACATGGAGCTGTATAATGGAGACACAAACAATGATAACTATCTCAGGAATTAATTGCTGTAAAGCAGAGCTGCTAGTATAATGTAAGGCTAGTTTTCAATGTTCTTTAAGATGAACCAAATTGTTGTTGGCATGCCAGGTTCATATAATTTTAGCTTACAAATTGTGTGCATTCATCTTTAGAGGACAGTCTACTTTAAGTGCATCTCACCTTTTTTAAGCTCATGATATCCTACCTACAATATATTCATGTTAGGCTTTCTTTCCTTGTGATTCCATGTGATGATTGTGAAAGTGACATTAACTTTGTCAATAAAATGACAGTATTCATTTAGTATGTTTATTATCAGTTATCACTGCAAGGAATGCACTGCATGCTTCATAAAAGCAGACTAAATCGCTCATACATATATATGACATGTTCTCTTCTTCTGATCAGCATTGCTTAAACATTCATATCTGTCTATTAATATGTAGTTGGCAGAACAGTACTGTCATCTTGTTGGTGCTATTTTGATGCAGTTAAGCTATTTTTTTCCTGTAAATGCGCAGGAATTCTGATATTCTGTAAACTAACATATTTATTACAATCGTTTTTAGCTTTGGATGTCAAAGGCATTGCACAATATAAAGAGCCAATCTGAATGTAAACATCATAAATAATAGTTTGCAGAGATGAGTTTATGAGTTTACGTGTAAGGTGACAATTCAAGGGTTATTAAGATTTAGATTTAGAGTTATCCTGGTTTTATAGAAGGCCAGGGGCCAACAATGCAGTAAGTCTTTGAACCAGGTAGCAGAAGACAAGCTAGACAGACCAAGTGCATTTTAATGTGTTCCTAAAATCATTATAAATAGAAGTCTTTATTCTATTTTATCACACAACCCTTGGTTTCCTTCTCTGTGCTCAGGGCCTCCAATGATTAGATGATTAACCACTGGCAAATGTCCATCTGCTGCTTGGTAACTTACAACTATTCTTAAAACCGCCCCATCGTCTATCATATAAACAGTGCAGTCCTACTGGTGGCCTGCACAAGTGACACCTTAAACACTTAAAACTACAGTTATTTCCACCCAAAAAATATATATATATTATAAAATAAAAATGTACAATATGTATATGTGTCTGCAAACTGTCTTAGTTCTTGAAATGTATGTACAGGCGGTCCTCGGGTTAAGGACAAGATAAGTTTCTGAGAACATCTTTAGGTCGGATTTTTATGCAACTCTGATCCCTGATGTATACTACAAATGATAATAATATAATGGCTCTTAAGTGGTAATAATAATACAGTGCAGTACTATATTAAGAATACCCCTGCACTGTAATAATAAGGTACATACACTATTGTTCTCTTTCTTTTAATTCAAACAAAGAGAACATAAAAACAAACTCATATAACAAATCTTGGAAGTCCGTCCTTAAGTAATAGTAGCCTGTAAGTCGGGTCGTCTGTAACCAAGGTACCTCCTGTATCTTAGTAGCTTATGATCTTTTTTTAAAGACCTTAAAAGCATGGTTGAATACCTAAGTCTGTAATGCAATTATGTGAAAAAAATCTTAGCCCATTATCAGTACATATAACCATTTTTTTGTGTGTAAAATGTGAGAATAAAAATACAATTTTAGCAGTAACTCCTTTGAAGATCTTGGTAATTAAATATATGCATGCAAAAAAGTGTTGTGTTTAATTACACATAATTGCTAGATGCAATGGACATGATGTATTCTTTGTGACTCAGAGAGAAAAAAACTTCAAATCATTTAGGTTTACTTATCACGCTACTCATACAGTTACACAATAAAATATTCCTGCAATTTTACTGAAGTGCTGTATATTTATTAATCCAATAAACTTGTTTTTGTAGGTGATGGAACTAATGATGTCAGTATGATACAAGTGGCAGATGTTGGTGTCGGGATCTCTGGTCAGGAAGGAATGCAGGTCAATTTTTATACATTGTGCTGCTTATCATGATATAAATTTACAAATGGCTACTTTGCTTTTCTCTGTATATGAACTAAGTCTGTCTATTTGCAACTGCAATATAATATATGGAAAGTAAAAGTTTTTAGTTGTTGATTAAATAGGCAAAGTTTTTAATGTGAACATAAAAACAGCTAGTGTGAAAGTGCCAATCAAGTCTACCATGTTGGAATGATAGAAGTGCTTTCTCCATAATTTGTCCAAAAGGTGTACATTTTAGAAGAAAACATCAGAAATCTAGATAATGTTAACATTGTGTAGTTTCCAGCTTTATCCGTAACATATACAAGTATTTAATTTGAGAAACCAATTACGGTATTCAATACTACAAATTTAAAATACATTTAAAAAGAAATAGTTATATATGCAGTTTTAGGTCAGATTATATTTCATTTCAGATTCCATTTTTATAGATTCCTTTTCAGTAACCATATTCAATGTTCATTAGCTTAGCAGTCAGATAATTGTGCTTGTTCCATTTCAGAACCAATATTAGCAAATTACATGCATTACTCTTCCTGATGCTTGGTGGATGATTTCCATCTTTTTAAAACCATCCTGCCACCTTTTTTCATGAGCACAGACTATTCATAAGTAGTGAAGAAACAATACACAAAGTCCTTTTCTAGTTGTAAATTGGATTAACCTCTTTGCACTCCATTGTATTTATTAAAGCAAATGGTCAGTTTGCAATACATTGCACCTTCATGAGCAAATTCTAAATCCAACAAATCAGAATGCCATTATCTTTATCAGAATTTCAGTATATTTATAAGCAGATTATATTGCCGATTGACAAAAAAATATTTCCTTGGTTTTCTGTTCTATATGTCACTTGTAAATGTGTTTTTAAGTCCGCATTACAAGAACATGAAATTTGCCAAATGTTGCTAGTCTGATCTAGGTCAGGACATTGAAGTTTGTCTTCTAAATGCAAAAATGTTGAGTCAACCTTTGAAATAATAAATTGTTTAGTGCTACACAGTTTGCTACACTGACATTTTGCCTATATTGCAGTTTGGCTTTGTGTAGGAAAATTAGTAAAAAAAAGTAATATACATAAAACAAATAGATTGTGAACTCATTTAATGCATTTCGTAGGGAAAAAATAAATCTCTTCCACTAGTTCCACTAGCTTTGGAGGGCTGGAAAAGAAAAAAAAATGCACTTACCGTATATTGGTTTTACACAAATAATTGACGGTCTCATAAAGATTTTATATTAGTGGTCACCTGACAACTATAGAACTGCCTCTTTATTGCAAACATTGGAAGTCACAGTTTGTGACCCCATAACCTATCCACTGAGTGTTATTTTCTTTGTGTGTTGTGTTTTAACTCTCTTTTAACAAGAGTTATGTTTTAGAATCAAATGAGGTTTTTTTTAGTGGAATACTGCCACTCTTGGTCGTTTGGTTTTCACTAAAAAATTTAATTCCTACCATATCCAGTACTGTATGTAAGGAATTGTATGTACAATACCTACAAAGTTCAAAAAACAATAAATCGTTATAAAACATTTATTAGATGAGCATGACTAAAAAGAACAAAGCAATAGTTACAGAAAATCCTCAAATACTACATTATACTACAAACACTATATTTTGTTACTATATAGCTTTATAATATCCACATAGCCAGATTCCTCTTGTTCCTGAACCCCACAAAGTTCTGGTTACACCTTATCTCAACTACACTGCTCTTATTACTATTACTCCAGTAAATTACAAGTAAAGGTACAATATAAAATAGGTTGCAAATGTGTCAGCAGACTGCTTGGTTTAACAGAAATAAGGTCCCTACTCTGAAAAGCTTGTAACCTAGGGCGAGGTTTCAGATAATGGGAGAGTGACATGTGCAAGATGTCAATGATGGAAGGTTTCCCTGTTTTTACTTTTTCTAATCTTAACACATGCTGCTTATATCCAAAACACACATTACATTGGTTTATTCTATACACATACTGCTTGCAAACTCAAGAGATTTAGCAAACATCAGGGTGAGTTTGGAAATTAGCTGGTGGTCACTATAATTGGACTTGACTGTGTGTAAGAGGGCTCTATGTCCTTAACAACAATGCACCCAATGTAAATCAGGTAATCTAAGTTAAGTGAAATGCTTCTGAGGGACTTAGCAAGGGTTTGAAAACTACTTGCGAGTGGTCTTAGTTACTCTTTCTTCTGCTTTTTCCAGTTATGGCAGTGGCCTTATTTGCGAGTAAATTCTTTTTAGCCTAGGGTTTGGGTGTCAAACTCGTAATTTATTGTCAGTGCAAAAATCAATGGAGATTTATGCATTGCTTTTTGGCTTTGTCATGAAGTTCAGTCGTAGTAGTACCTGTAGCAGTTTGCTTGCAATGTTTTAGGGATGGGTGATTAACATAGCTATGCAGAATTTACAGTGCTGCTACGGCATTCGTAAATTAATTTTTCAGGGATTAGCATAGGGTTCATCATAAATTTTGTTCTGGAGGCTATGGGAAGCCAGTGTATTGACTGACAGAGAGGTGCTGCAGACACTGAGCATTGAGTATGGTAGATGGGGATGCTTTATGGATTGGAGTGAAGACAGCAGAGTGATATGCCAATGAGGAGTGATTTGCAGTAATCAAGTTGAGATATGATGAGAGTATGGATTCAAATTGTAGTTGTGTCTTGTGTAAGATAGTGATGCAGTTTTTTTAGGTAAAAATAACAAGATTTGGTTATGGATTGTATGTGAGGAATGAAACAGAGGGCAGGGTCCAATAGAACCCCCAAACAATGAGACTGAGAGATGGGAGTGATGATGGCATTGTCACAGGGATATTTGAGAAGTTGAAGCGGTAGAAGAAGGTGAGAAGATTAGGAGCTCAATTTTAAACTGTACTCTGAGACGGCTGAGCCTCTCCCACAGCTGTTCCCTTTCTTAAGGAATGTCTAAAACCCTCCTGAAGCACTGTGTTTATACTATGAACAAATATATTAAGGGCAGTTTCCTGTAGAGATAACGTAAACATGTTTCACCATAATCTATCATGCCTACAGAATCAAGGAAGCTTTCAAAGGAATATCCATATACACCCGTGCAGTATTCCATTTTTAACACTATAGATTTACACAGAAGCATTTATATATGTACATAAGAAATATATAATATTTTTTCTAATCTTGATGGACTTAAGTACATTTATGTCCTATAAGTCGTGTCTTATATTTTGTTTGTTGAGAAAATTGGTAATATTTATGAATGCATTCAAGAGACCAAGCAACCAATGTAGTTTGATATGTTTATTCTAATTGCAAACCTCAGTGATACAATTGATATAAATTAGTTTAAAGGTGCTTTTATGTATCACTAAATTAGTAATTCATATTTTAATGATTTATGCTTTTAACCTGTAAACTGCTTATATGAAATCCATCTTATGATCAAAAAAACAGGTATTTGACATATTTCTCTGCTTACACTATGTAGTTGAATTAAGCTTTCCAAATAACAAATAGTGTGACTTTGTACTTTCTTGGGATTTATTTTTAGTTATGTAGAAGCACACATCAAAACTATAGGCAGTGTTTGAACATTGGGAGTAGTGGGAACTTAAGGAAAATATATGTCCTTCCTCACCTTCTGATGAACTGAGCAGTTAGAACCGGTTGGGGACACTGTCACTTATAGAATACAAATGATGTTCATTGCCATTCAATAATAGGTCTCTGTTGACAGGCACATAATAATTTCCTTCTATCCCTTACTCTGTTGATTATGATCATGCTAAAGGTTCACTTTGGTCAACTGATTGACACAAGCAACACTAACCATTAAACTTTCCCCAGCTACACTTTTTCCATTTTCAATTATCCATATTGAAATTTATATTCCATTCTGTAGTATCTATCCACCGTGATCAATCTTTTATGTGTTCATAACATTTAACTCCAGTTGACATCAATCAAGTAAAGGTCATGCAGATTTCACTTTTTTAAGAGTTTGTTCTGCAGGGATATCAATCAGCCTCTAGGCTTTAAACAACTAGTGGATTAAAATGTGCAAAACCTTACACGTGATTAGGAGCCAGAAAAGCAACATGAACACCAATGGGGAAATAATTCCATGACTGGTTTGCAGTTGTTTTAATGGTGTACAAATGCTATATCTAGATCTCAACCATGCTATTGCTTCTTCATCCCAGCTGTTTAAATAAACCCAAATTATTTAGCATGCATGTTGTTGGCCTAAATGTATATTGTAAAAATACAAGTATATTAGGAAATTAAAAACAAAAAGTATCCCTAGATTTTACTGTTTAATGTGGGCTCTATTCCATGGTTCCATAGGGAAGTTCACTCATAAAACACTACCAAGCTCACATGTAAATCTAACCCCTAAGCAGTGCCATCGGAGTGCTTGAGATGTCTTTCCCATTACTATTTTCTAAATCCCGATCACATGCCTCCAGTAAAAATATTCAATCTTTCTGTAATTTAATTGACAGTCTCTCTAAGTTCCTGAAATGTAAAAAAATTAATAAAAAAGAAGCTTTTTCATTTTAGCTGCATAGGAGGAATTTTAGGTGGCATGGGGTTCATAGGTACCCCATGGTTATGGTTAGAGGCCCTATAGGTGTCCATAAGGACCCCCATTCAGTTAATAGACCTAGGTATTGATGGGGAAATCCTGGAAATCCTTTTTTTATTATTGTTTAATTATTCCCTGCCATGGTAAGGTGTTTATATAGATAGATAGATAGATGATATCTCCGAAAATGTCCTTTTGAAAACTCCTGTAGCTACAAGTGAGCCTTAGAGGAGTTCTTACAGGAGCCATGCAATAGAGCCATATATTTATGATATTTTTACTATACTTTCATAAAAGATGGGTATAGGGCACCATGTTTTATGGTCTTAAAATCCAAAATCAAAAGAAAAATAATAAAAGATATTTATTTTGCATGGTGAAACCAGTCTTATGTCAAAAGTATAATTTATTATATGTAGAACCAAAGCAGTGCAGTTTATAAGACCTCCTCTTTATATATATCTGGCTTGTTAGCTGTGTTTTATGAAACTTAAATTCCCTTCTGCCATTTATACAACTGCTAAATGACATAATATCTTCTAGGGAAGCTGTGCTGGGCCAGTGGGGGTATAGGGTGCGGTGTCAGTCTTATCCAGTTATCTTAATAAAAGCTTTCTATTCCCTCCTTCCTTACAACTCTCTCCACTGATAACACAAAATGCACATCCTCATGATTCAGCTCTGAGACAGTGATTTAAGAAACACAAAATAGATTCATATTCTCATAAATATCTACAAAATTTCAGATTTTGCCAAACAATTTAACAATACTGGCATCTGTGTAAGCCATGGACATAGTTTGGTATATATTTAAAAAACAAGTGTCTATTTTTTTTTTTTTATAAGTGGTCCTTTAATTATGCATAGATAAATATTGCTTCATATTGAACGATTAATAATGAATACTTAACCTACTTTCAAACATGAACATCTCATCTAATTAAACTATCTACCACCATTTAGGGCATAACTGTGGTCCTACAAAAATATTTTCTTTGTATTTTCTTCCGTTTATCTATAGTTTGATTATGATTCATATAATAAACATAATGCCTTGTAAACTTATTTTATCTCTTGTTCTTTATAGGCAGTGATGGCGAGTGACTTTTCTGTACCAAGGTTTAGATTCTTGGAGAAACTTCTACTTGTTCATGGTCGATGGTGCTATTCTAGATTAGCCAACATGGTGTTGTACTTCTTCTATAAGAATGCGGTAAGATTTACATCAGTTGTGATTTGATTATAACTCATTATGCAGTGGCATCACATTGAGGCATATTTTGACACAACACCTTCAGATTTGATGTGAATTTACATTTTGTCTTGCCTCTGCATGCTTCAGCATTCATTAATCTTTCATCATAGATATATATTAGGTCAGGAGTACTTTCATATAAAAATTGAAGACCACAGCCTTGCACATAATTACTCTGTGTTATAGAAAATATATACATATGTACAGTTTACAGTGGACCACATGTAATAAAGTGTGTTTCCATCTGATACTATGGATGCGTTAATTTACAGTCTGTGTTTTTTATATTTCTGTGCTGAGTAAACACCTTATCGTCTTTCTACTTAAGCCAATGGATTTTCCTATCACATTGTTGTCATAAATCAGATGAAAATGGAGAGTAAGCTTTAACCCATCAGTATAATCGAGTTCACTGAAATATGATATATTGAAGAGTTTCCCAAGATTCTCACACATTGCCAAATACTGCTTTTTCTTTTGTTTATAATTGTATTTTAAGTATTGTCTGTAAACAAAATATAATTTTTCTATAGCATTAATTGTTATATTAATGAAAAGCATTACTTTGCAATATAGACCAATACCATTTAAATTTCATAGTAAGCACATTTTTTAGAAGGTAGAGACAATGCGAAAGCATTATAGACAATTTTACTTGAGATTAAGGATGCGTACTTTTCCAAATAGTATATATAACAACAAAATATACACAAGCAAAGTATAATCTCCTAATAGAAACTACAGTATTCCAGATGTTAATCCATGTTCACTACAGGCTGATCTGCTGCAATCTTCACATCAACTTTCTAAAGAAAAGAAGTTTACTTTGTCCTACGTTTTTTGGTAAATTTACCCAAATTGCAATGGTGAATGAGACATGGTTTGTTATAATAACATAACATCATACTTTCTAAGTTATGGTTCCCCCTTATAAACATCCATCATCTTCAGAAAGTCTGCTTAAAACTGTGAAAACATGTGTGTTCCCCATAGTATGTTTGTCTCTATGCTATTAGTTTACTTGTATAATGTATAGCCTTATTGGATATCTTGGTTTGTCTTAATTGAAGATATATGTGGAATGTAGTAGATTTTCAGCTTTGGGGTATGGATGTATGTTCATCCAATTATGATCGTATCGCTTTTATACTTAAACCAGATTTTTAATCACCATTGAAGCTCTTTCCAGCTTGTTTGTTTTGTACACCTATAATTCAGTTATTTGTCCTTTATTATCTGCTCCGTCTACCTATGTAGCTCATTCTAACTCCCCACCACCACCAATTCATGCTACTTTATAGTATTTCCACTGGGAATGGATTGACCAGGGATCCTGAGCCATTACATACCGGCTGCATTCCAACTGTAATGTCACAAAGTATTCATATCAGCTGCCCACTAGGCCTTGCTATATACACAACATATTATATCAGTGTAAGAGTAATTTGTGTATATGTCGTGTTAACATTTCAGTAAAGTAACTGTTAAATATTTTACAGAAATATATCAATAGATTATGATATTACGAATACAGGGACAAAGCACACAAAGTAGTTTTTTGTCTTGTTTCTGTTTGTTGTGAAATTTGAAAGAGCTATATATAAATATATATTAAGCTATATTGTACAATCCTTTCTTCTAAAATCTCATACAACATTAGTATCTTTTAATATGTATGAAAATACATTTTTGAATAACTGATCGATATGCCTTGCATTTTCTACTTCAGCAGTTTTAACATATATTTTATAAGAAAATCCACTTTTATTGAACACTGCCACATAGTGAAATTGACTACTTAACTACATTTAGATATGTAGGCATTTTGCAAAAGCTAATTCCCAAGCTGCTCAGGAAATAAAACTTTAAAATACCTTTGTGTTCTCATTTTGAGAACATAATTAATACATTCATATGCGTGCTCTCAGAATTTTCAGTCTAGTACGTACTTACAGTTTGAATAATAAGTTTGTGTCTTCAAAAGTTGCTTGCAGTAATGTGGAGAAAATTTAAAGCATATGCAGGCAACTATTTTTTTTGTGCACGCTTTAGTTAACACCATACACTAGACATATTGTCGGTTTATCATAAAAGTATTAGTAGCACTGATAAAGGTATTAAAAGTGTTTGTCTTTGTTAATCATTGCTAATTTAATACAGTAAAGTGGCACACCATGGCTTATCATCCATTTAATACAGATTGAACCCATGTGAGTGCATACGGTAATTAAACAGGAAAACTGTTGTAAACTTAATTCTTAAATTGGAAATAAAGAAATGTTCTTGCTTTCTGCTGAACCTTGGAAGCATTAATGATGATTTCGTCAGGGCTGGGCATATGAAAGGGGCTTTTACATTTCTGCAGAAGTCAGGCTTCCATTATCCTTGAGAATGCCTGCTTGTGAGCGTATGTGGGAGAATTGGGTATATTTCAATTAATAAAAGCTCCAGTGATATCGCATATAATAGTTGTCAAACTGCGATTCGTTGTTACAAGTCGTTTGCGGGAAGAGGGCCTCAACTGCAAGCCTTGCGTAGAGAGGGAAGCCGCTGAAGCACAGAAGTCTTCCAACCTCGCATGACTTAGGCGATGAACGACGAAGGCACTCATTGCCTGTGAGCCTCGTGTAGCGAGCAGTTGAGGTATTGAAACTCGCAGCATTTAGGCGATGAGCGCTCATTGCCTGCGAGCCCTGCGAAGCGAGGGGAGCAGTTGAGGTATTGAACAACGTGGGACTTAGTTGAAATGAGCAACGAAGGTGCTCCTGCAAGCCTTGCGAAGCTTGGCAAGCAGTTGAGGCATTGAAGCACGCGGGACTTAGGCTACAACTCTTAGGAAAAATTAGGCTGCAAGCAATTGAGAGACGCAGGACTTAGAAAAAAAAATTACAAGCCGCGGGACTTAAAAAAAAAAAAAAAAAAAAAAAGGTCACAAAAAATGCAGTTAATGGCTGAACATTGCAAATCCAAAAACACCAAAACCAGAAGAAAAAAAAAACGCACGCAGCCAGGACGTGTGGGAGTCATGTTATATGCAAATTTTAAGCCAAATTTGGTGAGTTTTGGCACTCGAAAATCGGCTAAGCGAGGAAAAAAAATGTCGGGTGAAAAAATTAAAACAAGGCTACACGACCCTACACTGCCAAACTATTAGGAAGGACGGAAAATGCTTGACAACCGTGTAAGACATACACTATCGCCACCATTTCACAACACTAACATGCACATTACCACAATACGCTTTTAAAATGGAGGTTCTCCCGCCTAAACAAATGATTTGCCCTTGCGCACAAAGCCTATATACACTGCACACTTAGCACATTGCTGACACTCTCCGCAGATGATCAACATTCTCCCTCTACATTTAAAAAAATACGCCCAAAACATTGTTAGCTCTTCCGGATATTGATTGCTGCACATTAATTACAAATAGGTATCGTATATTAATGTATTATTTAATTAGAGTAAGGTATATTAATTTATTAATTATTTATTTAAAAAAAAATATTTTACACTGCCCTTACTTTATGAATAATGCTCATTGGCTGACAGATAGGACACTCAAAGCAGTTAAATATTTAAATCACTTTATTATGCTCTGACACGCAATACATTTTCGTGAGGACGTGGGACTAAGGTGCTCTATGGGACATGCAAAGGCGCTCATTGCACTGCAAGCCTCACAAAGTGAGGCGAGCAGTTGAGGCATGCAGTGATCGCCGTTGGCGGCCCATAGGGACTCAACTGCAAGCCTTGCAAAGCGAGGCGACACGCAGGACTTAAGGTGAAACGAGGCGAGCAGTTGAGGCACACAGTAGACTCCCGCTGTGTGACAAACAGCATTTCAACACTTATTTTATTGCCCCGACATTTTTGACAGGCAAGTCGCTAGTAACTATAATATCCCTAATTAGTCCCACACTGCCTTCCTTCGCTATTTGTTAAGATAAACACACCCCTCTGGCTCCAAGATAGCAAAAAATGCTGAAGCCAAAAAGAAATTGAACTTTCTATACACAAACCATTTCTTTAAAAAAAATTAATTTGTAACTTTTTAGACTCATGGCTCGCACGGCTGATGTTTTTAGTTTGTTACATTCTTATAATGAATGAACATTCTTGTGCATTTTTTTCCTGGATTACAGGGAGCCTTTATACAAAGATGAAGGCACTGGTTGACAAACGTATACTTGAACATTATGCCCTCCATTGAGAACTAGAGTTGGGCAATTCTGTTACAGCTCTTAATTCATTTTCGGAGCAATTATAATTTGAATATAGACATTTTAGCATCTGACAGTCACGTTATCTTTATGAAACCATTACAGTTGCATTACTTCTGATATAGTATGCTTTTGCACTATATCCTATCGTATCCTACAAGACAGGACAATCAGTGGCTATATCCTTATTTACTTGAACTGCAACATGAGACCTGGTCTAGCTCTGTGCCTGGACGAGTGAAGTTTCAAAAGACTGTTCTACAAGCCTTAAATTGTTCTATTCTTTAGCATGATTCAGGAACATATATAATTATAGTACAGTATATCTGGCATCTCAATAAAGTATGAAACTCGGAAATCTATTGGAGCTTTCCATTTCCATAAAATTAAATGGGAACATATTTGCTCTGCTCTGGCATCTACAAGAGTTCCCCAACCTTAGTACTTCAGGATTACTGTCTTTGTCACTTTATATGGATAGTCATTTATTTGTTTTTCATAACATTTTTCCTTTTCTCCATCTAGATGTTTGTGGCTCTTCTGTTTTGGTACCAGTTCTACTGTGGGTTCTCTGGTTCTGCAATGATCGACCAGTGGTATCTGATATTCTTTAATTTATTATTTTCATCCGTTCCCCAACTCATTACTGGAATTCTCGACAAAGATTTACCAGCTGAGATGTTGCTTGCGGTGCCTGAACTCTACAAAAGCGGACAGAACATGGAGGTGATACATACTTGCAGTTCTCCCATAAAGTTTAAGTGGATACAATTATAATAAAGTACTTGGTTATTACAAAATAATAGATAACATTATCAGTATATTAATTTATAAAGCATATACCTGTACATTTCCAGAGACTACTATCTAAAGCCATTACTTTTCTTTGACAAATATTCCTGTATATGTAAATAAACAGTAATTCATGTATATAAGCTTAGCTATTTTAAACATATTTTTTTTTCTTTAGGCTTGTTATGCCTTAATGTATTTTGCTTGATTGATGATTTTAAGCTATTACTAGATTTCTTTCCAATTCTGATAATAATTGTGATGTAAAAGAAAATGTCATGTATCAGAACTGAAGGTTCATATACAGATTGTGTCAGATCATGCTATGAATAAAAAATATATACTTCAGTCGGGAACTCTTTTATACTCGGACAGGAACACCAACAATGCATACATACTCTTTGGTTTCGTCATACTTTTTCCACATTTTTTGCTCTACCGTTTTTTCTTTTATTTTGCTGAGGGTCTCAGGTGTACAGTACCATTAAGATATTACTTTATAAGAATGTTCCCTTATTTGTGCTTAAATAGAGCTTCCTTTTACCCCTCGTTAAATGATATTACATATTTTGAGATTAAAGGAATATCCTAAATCTTCTTCCCAACTCATCATGTATCTTTCATGTGAAGTAGAATTGAAAAGGATTTGCCAGTTTGACAGTTGTCATTTATATATTTTTTAATTCTTTAGTTAGTGGTAAATTTTTCATGTCCTATTTTCAGTATGTTTCACATAAATGTATAGATAATTTTGCCCATGTGATGGCATCTTTCAAAGCTATGATCTAAGACCACATTCACAGAGGGGGTTCACAGGACTAGTGTAATGTTGCTTTATGAAGACACACCGCATGTCACTGTACATCTAGTAACACCATTACACTGGTTGTTTGAATCTCCTCCCTGTGGCAGCTGTGAAAGATGGCAGCATGCATAAGCAAGGACAGAGAGAAAAGGGCAGTTCTAGCTGAGAATTGGTTGTGCTAGAGGCTTCTTAGACCTAGAAAGACCATGCCATCTACCATTAAATAACTGTCCCAAGTATGAATTCCATTGAATAGTTTAAATAATTCTCAGAAATAAATGTGTTTTCTAATGGTATTTAAACTTATTTTCTATTTTTATAGGAATACAAACCACATATGTTTTGGTGCAACATGATTGATGCTTTCTACCAAAGCCTTATGTGCTTTTTTATCCCATATTTTGTAAGTCTCTTAATCATTTTATGGATTTATAGTTCACTTATACTAAGGTATGAGCTCTTACAGCAAGCTAAAGCAATTTTTTTTCTATTTCTTTTAGACATTCTACCATTCCGATATCGATTTATTCACTTGGGGGACTCCAATAGTAACGTGTGCTCTTTTTACTATCATGTTGCACTTGGGGATTGAAACTAAAACATGGGTAAGTGAAAAGTCCAGTAGCGTTTTACTTCACTATTCTCAATGAATGGTTTGTTTTTATATTTTTGTAAATATATATTATTATTCTGTAACATTGTTTGCAGCCTTTGACAGGGGTAACTTTGCAAGTGGTTTTATGCTCAGTGAATATCCTAGTTAAATCCAACTAGGAGCAAACCACTTCAGTGGATATAAAAAGTCTACACACCCCTGTTAAAATGTCAGGTTTCTGTGCTGTAAAAGACAAAGATAAATCATTTCAGAACTTTTTCCACCTTTTAATGTGACCTATAAACTGTACAGCTCAATTGAAAAACAAACGGAAATCTTTTAGGCAGAAGGAAGAAAAAATATAAAAATTAAATAATATGGTTGCATAAGTATGCACACCCTTAAACTAATACTTTGTTGAAGCACCTTTTGATTTTATTACAGCACTCAGTCTTTTTGGGTATGAGTCTATCAGCATGGCACATTTTGACTTGGCAAGATTTGCCCACTCTTCTTTGCAAAACACTCCAAATCTGTCAGATTGCGAGGGCATCTCCTGTGCACAGCCCTCTTCAGATCACCCCACAGATTTTCAATCGGATTCAGGTCTGGGCTCTGGCTGGGCCATTCCAAAACTTTAATCTTCTTCTGGTGAAGCCATTCTTTTGTAGATTTGGATGTATGCTTTGGGTCGTTGTCATGCTGAAAGATGAAGTTCCTCTTCATGTTCAACTTTCTAGCAGAAGCCTGAAGGTTGTGTGCCAATATTGACTGGTATTTGGAACTGTTCATAATTCCCTCTATCTTAACTAAGGCCCCAGTTCTAGCTGAAGAAAAACAGCCCCAAAGCATGATGCTGCCACCACCATGCTTCACTGTGGGTATGGTGTTCTTTTGGTGATATGCAGTGTTGTTTTTGTGCTAAACATATCTTTTGGAATTATGGCCAAAAAGTTCAACCTTGGTTTCATCAGACCATAACACATTTTCCCACATGCTTTTGGGAGACTTCAGGTGTGTTTTTGCAAAATGTAACCTGGCTTGGATGTTTTTCTTCGTAAGAAAAGGCTTTCGTCTTGCCACTCTACCCCATAGCCCAGACATATGAAGAATACAGGAGATTGTTGTCACATGTACCACACAGCCAGTACTTGCCAGATATTCCTGCAGCTCCTTTAATGTTGCTGTAGGCCTCTTGGTAGCCTCCCAGACCAGTTTTCTTCTCGTCTTTTCATCAATTTTGGAGGGAGCTCCGTTTCTTGGTAATGTCACTGTTGTGCCATATTTTCTCCACTTGATGATGACTGTCGTCACTATGTTCCATGGTATATCTAATGCTTTTTTGTACCCTTCTCCTGACTGATACCTTTTAACAATGAGATCCCTTTGATGCTTTGGAAGCTCTCTGTGGACCATGGCTTTTGCTGTGGGATGCGACTAAGAAAATGTCAGGAAAGACCAACTAGAGCAGCTGAACTTTATTTGGGGTTAATCAGAGGGACTTTAAATGATGGCAGGTGTATGCTGACTCCTATTTAACACAATTTGGAATGTGATTGCTTAATTCTGAACACAGCTACATCCCCAGTTATAAGACGGTGTGCAGACTTTTTTTTCCTCCACCTAAAAGATTTCAGTTTGTTTTTCAATTGAGTTGTACAGTTTATAGGTCACATTAAAGGTTGAAAAGTTCTGAAATGATTTATCTTGGTTTCTTTTTTTTTACTGCATGGAAACCTGACATTTTAACAGGGGTGTGAAGACTTTTTATATCCACTGTATATAAGTTATTATAGATCTCTTCTTACGTACCTAGCTTTTCTTATATACTCTGTATGTATGTAAAGTTATTATGTGATGGAAATGGTTTCAGAATGCACAAGACATTGTACTAAATCATCTCAAGTAAGATGACAATATGTTACAAATGTAATCCTTGAAATACGTTGAGTTACTATCATGACAATTGTTCCACCGGTGTTTTAGTAGTTTTATTATTTGCAAGAGATAATTCAGCTGTGTTATTTTAGTTTGTTTGTTTTTTAATATAGTGCTTTTGAGATTAATTTATGTCTTATATTTGAACGATCCTCTTTTGAAGATCTAGACTTAATGAGCAAAATGTTGTTCTCGAAAGTAAAATTATTAACTTTCTACTTAGTTATGTTTTAGTGAGTGACATTATTGCTTTGATTGTTCATGTAGACCTTTGATTAAGATAAATGTCTCAGTTTAGTTGTTGGGAACTCCCCCAGACCACACTGACCTGGAATCCAGTGACCCGCATTATGTCTCAAGCTACAAGTAGTCTAATGCACACGTCTGTTAGCAAGCAAGATTTAAAGACTCTATATGTCTGTGTCAATTTCAATAATATGCACCTGGCATAATCCATTCCCCCCTGCCTTTATATACATCTTCAGCCCATTCATCCTTTCTACCTGAGACTCTAACCTACATTGTATATGAACTTGTTTTTCCACCTGCTTGTGCCATCAAGTGCCTCATACCAGTTCCTCTATTACATCTGCCAGTGCCTGAGTTACTGAACTACCTGAGCGACAAAGTCTAAGACACCAGTAGAAAAGAATGGGCAGGCAGTGAAGGCTCATAGTCAAATAGGCAGAAGCTTTGTCAACATAGAGGTCAGTCCTTAAAAGTCAAATGAGGACACTCCTGGAAGACATTTGTTTTATTGAATGTGTTTGTGCTAAGCAATGCTAACTTACAATAGCATATTTTCTATGTTGACAGCATTAGATTACCTAACATTGTATATTTCCATAAAAACTATTTATTGTTTTTTTTTTTTCTTTTTTTTCTCATTGCTTTTATGTTTCTGTTTTCAGACCTGGATCAATGTGTGCTCTATTGCATATAGCATACTCCTGTTTTTTTCTGTGGCATTGATTTATAATTCTTCCTGTCCAACATGCAACCCTCCTTCCAACCCCTATTGGAGCATGCAGAAGCTAATGGCCGACCCTTTATTTTATTTTATTTGCATTTTGTCACCTGTTGCCGCATTATTACCCAGGTATTTCAGTTATGTTTTGTTACATCCCATCATTTCATCTTATGTTGCTGTCTTCTGTTTATTTTATTTTCATTAGCATATGTAGTTCTCTAATTCTTTTTCATTATCGTTAGGCTTTTTATGATCCTTACAGTTTTATATGCTCATGGAAGCTGTGACATTTAATTATATTCTTTTCCTACATAAATATGAAACATGAGTGACCACCAGTGGTCACTGTTTGTCATCTGGATATATCAAGAAACTTAACTATGTTTAATGACCTTCAACATAATACTAATGTGATGTTTATGATGATGCAGCAAGCACAGCATTAAACTGTGAGCACAATACATTATTTTTTATTACATTATATTTATATGTTGCAGCATTTTCTGTATTGCTATGTAAAAAGGTCTGAGACCCAAGCAGATATTCATGTTGAAATAAATGGAATCCACAGGCATAGTAATGAGAGTTTAAAATGTATAGGGATAAGATTGTGTAAACAAAGTTCCTTATGCCTTAACCCCATACAAGATGTTACAGTGAATAAGTAACAGAACAAATGTTCACAAAATCATTTGTGAAAGGGGCGCCTTTATTTCAGTTACTATCCCTTTCTCAGAAATTATTAAAAAGCAAATCAATACATCTAGGCTAACTAGTTTCTATGCATATAAAGCAGACTGTAATCCATCATTTTTATCCTATTATCCAACAAGTAATATCATAAAACTTATATAGTTTTGTATTTATTTTTTATATTGTGCAATCTAGGTATACAGTATTTTATCAGTCGCAGTGCCAAACAAGGAATATATTAATTTTACATGGAAAAACAACCATTGTCCCTGCCCCAGGGAGCTTGCAGTTTAATTAAGTGGCAGAAAACAAGATAAATAAGAGCTACAATTAGCTCTTTTAGTGAATACCCTTTGTGGCACTATTGGAGAGCTTATGATGGAGATTGGATTTGAGAGCACAGAGTTGACGGATATTATGTGGCAAGTCATTCCAGTATTATGCGAAAATAGATAGTAAAGGTTTTTATACAAGACCTATTCCTGAGCTTTATGGAGGAGTCAAGCTGAGATATTGTGAAATATGAGATCCAATATACAATGTGATACCTGAATAGGGGTATTTTATAGGTTATTTTTGACTTTATCATAAGCTAGATAAGGGAGTTCAGAAATTACCGTAAGTAAGATTTTGAGAAGAAATACTCATGCCATCTTTTTTTGGTACAGTTTGCAGAGAAGCAAGACAAGTAGCTTAAGGACCAGAGAGTAAGAAGTTTGCGTACTCAAGGTTGGATAAGAAAAGGCCTGTATATCAAGGGCCAAGATTTTTTTCCTGGATATGTTCCAGTGGAATAAAAAAACAAAAGGTTTTGTAAACTGGACTTTTAGAGGAGAATGTCTGAGATAAAACAATTAGACATAGTATTTTTTTTTCTTCTATTGGGTGGATGATATCCTTAATATGGAAGAAGATAATAGGGTTTAAGAGGAATTATTAGGAATTATTATTTTTAGTAGTCTTATTGAAACATATTAAGTTTTAAGATGTAGAGGACCGTCTAGTCTTCAGTTGCAATTGGACACTTTTTTCATTTTGTTCAAAATAGGTGGTGTGAAGTAAGGTATAGGTAGGTGTCATAGTGATGGTATTTGAAAGTTTGTGCAGGTAACACCCTTAAAGACAAGCATAGTAGGTCATTGGACCATGGGGACTCCCCAACAGAGAGACTAGGAGGGGAAGCTTTGGAGATTCTGAAAGTCTGATTGAAGAGCTAAAAGGATATCTAAGCTAGAGATTTGACATTGTTATCGAGTTTGAAGGTTTTGTAGCTTATTAAAATCTTTCTTACTGGAATAAGAAGAGAAACTAAGCTGGAAAAGCACATAATTCAGGTAAACTTAATGTTGCCACATTAATTAGTATAATAATAATAATAATAATCTGTTTGATCTTCCTGAAAGATAATCATAATTGTCACCCTTTCTCTCCCACAATTTTTCTTTCTTGTTTTTTTTTCTCTCTCTCTTTTTCTCGATTCCTGTTTTTATCTTTATCTTGGTCTCAAACCATATAGTTTGCTATATATTTAGTATGTTTGTAGTTCTGTTATTATATTATGTTAGATTGTGTATTTCCTTTAATCAACACCAATTAATATTCAATTCAGTTTTAAACATGGAGTATGGACTTCCACATTTTATATCATCTTCAAGTACTAGTTTAAAACATATTTCTGGAAAACATGGCATAATCAGTAACTTGGTCATCTTGATTGAGCCTCTTGTGCTCTTTCTTGTTAGATACCAATAATGAATATATTGAGCCATCCTGACCTTGGATAATTCTCAAGAGCTGCAAAACTATTAACTTAAAATAAAAATATCGCTACAATGTTTTTGTGATCTTAAAACTGTATATAATTTACTATTTTAATATTTGTTTCATTATATATAGGTTTTTGTATAAATCCATCCAGGGAACAATGTTCCCTTCACAAGTACAGTTTGGACGCCAGTTCCTAAAATCCCATCCAGAGTGCCTTACTCATGCTGTAAACAGGTTGAACTCAAACACAACATCTGCTCCAGAGAAACAAATAAATACTACAGTATCAAGTATGTGTGAGATGCATTCAGTCAGAAACCAAAGAGAAGCCAACATGGAACCAGGGCAAAAGGACCAAGCTTCATTTATGGCAAGTGAAACAGGAAATCAAGCAAATGACCAAAGTCTTGGTTCCTATACAAACACTTCTATTTTTGTGAAGCAGGAAGACGTTTCCTTGGAAAGTTCTCGGCTTTACCACCAAAATCCTCCTATTTCACCAGATGCCCAGTCCGTAGATGAAATGCTGCAGTGGAACTCAAAGTTTGAACAATCTGATGTCAGTTTATTAAACTGGATAACATCTACTCCTTTATTTGAGGGGTATGATCCATCAAAGCAATCCTCTAACAGTGTTCAAGAAGAATTAAAAGATGCTAGCTTTTTACCAGCAGGTTCATGTTTGACTAAAGGGTGGGAAGATATCCCAGAATGCAATACAAGCATCTACCCAGATAAACTTATAAGGACGACAGTGAATGGGGAAATGCAAGAAACAACATTTTTATAAAATTCAATTAACATCACTATTTATATGTCTTCTATTTTGCACAGTGAACTTATTGTAACAGTGAAGTTAATTTTCCATGTGTTCAGTTTTGAAACATGGAAATTAGCGGTACAAAAGGTTGTTTTGTTTATATGTTACAGAGGCACCAAATAATTTTATTTTAAGCATTTGAATGAAAAGTCAACGTTCCTTTACCTGAATGGCAAAGAATATTCTCATCCAATAAAAAAGTTTAATAAATTATAAAAAAATAGCAAAAAAGCTGGTGGGGCACAAGGTACATGTAGCTGGTTCTGAAATAATCCAGGGGGAAGAGTTGAGACGTGTGAGGATGAGACCTGAATCTCAACTCCCCCCTCCTCGAGTGAGGATCAATTACCCCAATGGATGATAATTATGAGTATTCTGCTGAATCCCAAAATATAAGTAAGGTTTCACACACATTCCAAAACCAAACCAATAATTGAGATGCATCTATAATATATGTGTTTATATGTGTTTGTATATTTGTTTGGATTAGGGTTAAAATATTAAATTGGAAAACATTTTAAAAAGCACTGGTTAACTTGTTTTACCAAATTATTACAAAAGAAAGAAAATATTTCTATAAAGCTAGATTATATTTTATGTAAAATTGTACCATAGAGTTTATATTCTAATAGAAATCTATCAGTCAACTACACTGATTATTTATAGTAAAAATCAGATGTTCTCTTCGAATATTAATTGTATGATGTATCATGAATTGTTTTTTATTTCTCTTTTTCTTCACGACATCTAAAAATGTTGGTGAATAATAGAATTATTGAAAACTCCTCATTTAGCCTTAAAAAGATTTAGTAGAGACAAGAGTTGTTGTTTTTTTGGCCTAAACTGACAATTTGTGTGTGTGTGTGTATATATATATATATATATATATATATATATATATATATATATATATATATATATATATATATATATATATATATATATATATATATATATGTGTATATGTATGTATGTGTGTATATATATATATATATATATATATATATATATATATATATATATATATATATATATATATATATATATATATAATCAATATCATTATGCCATGGGAAAAAACTTCAGCACACCAAGTTGTTTGATATGAGGAAACTTGAAAAGCTAAATTTGATTGCTGGTCTGTCTTGTCTATTTGGTGAATTTGATTCCAATGTAAGTTTTCTTTTTTTGATGAGCTATAGGAAAGTAGATGTTATGAAGAAGCATTAATCAAAAATAGCACTGAACATAAAGTAAACAAGGACAAGTAATACATTTCTTTCTGACCAATTAATTAAAATAATTGAATTGAAAGTGACACTGTTAAACCACATTTCCGTCATGTATTTGTGCATATGTATTCAATCGTTTGGAATACAGCATACCTACGTACAGCATAAGTGTTAAAAAGCAAATGATAAATCACAGTATGGATGTTTTAACTTATTTTGCACACTGCATATAATGCTGCTAAATGGATGTTTTAATGAGCAGAGTATTTTTATATACATATAAATATTCTTATTTTACATAACACTGGAGAATATTCAATATAACCAGAAACGTGTGCTCCCCCCATTAGATGCTAACACCAGATTAATCATACATAAACTTTTCGGATGTATCACTCAGCATCCAACTTAGTTAAGCTATCATCACAAAACAGAGATTTAAAATATTTAGTGCTGCACCACTGCTATTTCTGGAATTCTAACCTGATTTATAGCTACACGCAATAGTTCTTAGCAGCTTATCTTAAAATATTAATGACGTCTTAGATGTGTTCTATCATTCGTGTAATTTTTACATTTTTAAGGCTGTCTAAATCATATGACTGTGTTCAACACTTAGGCTCGTGATTAATTGCATCAGCACATAGCTCCAAATAAACCAAACTGCAGCAAACTCTACATAAATCAAGAACCCATTATGCAGAGAGAACACAAAATATCACAATATAGAATGAGTAGTATCGGTCATGTATCTTCTTCATCGATTCCTAATACATTGACTTTAACCCAATAAGTGATGCACCTTTCTTTGCACTTTGGAAAGCTGCATCATATGATATGTGTACAAATATAAAACAAAATGGTCCCAGGAGAAATATAAAAAAAAATGATTGGCTCAGATGAGATTGTACAGAGGTAACAGTCGTTAAATGCACCTGTTCTAAGAGAAGTTGGAAATAGCCAGTTTCCCTTATCTTCGAACTGGAGCTCCTCGTATATCAGCTGTTGGTGGAGTATACTGCTACTTCCCTGCATATGCCATGTCTTGAACAAAGTAAATCACATGTTAACAACAATGGTAAGCAGTTAATTGAAAAATTAGAGGTGCTCCAGACTGGAAATATGGAGAAAATGGTTATTTTCAATGTATGTTTTGTTACAAAAGTTACATTTCTTGTTATTAAAAACATAGGTTGTTTATGCGGTTCTTTACTACCTCAAAGTAGGACAATTATTGTATCCCTTTAACATACGTGCTTTCACAAAAATACGTGTTTTTTTTATAATTTAGAGTTTATTTTTTTAAGAGTTTAATTACACATCTGTTCATTTTAACATGTATGCACTGCAAATCAGTTTGCAATATTGTTTTATGTTCCAGCACAAACATTGATCAATATCTAGTAATGTCTTGCCACCTGACTCTTATGCCATTGTATTATCCTAAATTATATTCCTGAAAACAAATAGGAAAAAAAGTGAAGGGAAATTAAAGTATCGTCTGCCAAGTTTAGCCATTTGATAGATCATTATATAAAGAACTAGTCCAAGACAGATCAGCATGAAAACCCCATAGTCAAGTAATAAATCTATAGATTTATTTAAATTAAAATTAATTAAAATATTTTTTAACATCGATCTGCTTGTTTTTTCTGCCTTAAACTTTATTGTGTGCTGTTTAGAGAACCACAACATGTATTTGTCAAATGTGCTTTTTATTTTTTATGGTATTTTTTTAGCCATGCAATTCTGTTGGTTGCATTTGACTTCATTACTAAATAGCTTTTTGTATGGTAGATGTGCAATGGCAGTTGTGTAAATTTATCCTACATGCTGCAGATGCTATAGATCATGCCAATCTCTACGTTTTACCTTCCCATTGTGTAGCCAGAATAAATCTTTGTTAATATAAAAGAAAACGCCAGTGTTCCTATTTTCAAGCAAATGTGCCCTAGCTACACAACGCACATCTGCATCTGCGGAATTCATTAAAACTATGTGGACATGAACATGTTCTTGCTGGGCATTAATAATAGTAACTTGAACAGTTAACAATAGGCATGAGTCGGACAGTGATATATCCTAAAGTGGTGGCAACTCAGTCCTAGGACGGCTGCTAACAGTTAGGGTCAGTTAGATTGTATAGAAAGGAGTCGCTCACCTGGACTCAGTCAGAGAGATCCTTAATACACAAGCAAAGCGATAAGGATAAGCAATGTGGGGTGAGCTTCCTACCACTGTCCTAAAGGCGCAAAATAAAATCTAAAAGTTTTTTACAATGTGTTGATTTAATAGCTGTGCAGTAGAATATATTGATTCAGCTCCTTATTATAGAAAATACATTTCAGTTAAATACTGCTGTCATGTCTTCCATCTTAACTTACTTCTCTATTATATGTGAAGAGAAATAGATACACAACTAATCCAGTATAAAAGTAAATTAGCAACTTCCAAATATAAGTCATAGCTAGACAACAGGCACAGAAGATGTTTGGTCTTTGTTTCTTTTTTTAATTGCTATTCACATCACTGAGAATTAATATTCATCTGTATCAAAAAAGTTTATTTTTCTTATACAACTATCCAGATTTGTTTATGCCTATTTTTTTCGGGGAAGCTTTAGTTATTGCTGTTCTGGTATTTCTATTTTTTGGTTTAAAGGGGTAATGTCACTTCTACCTGCAGCACTGTTTAATGAGCTTGGCTATCTAAAAGAGTAGAGGACATAAGAAAGCATTTTTAACTAAAAATTTGAATCCTAGCTCAAAAGTATATTTATTCAGTTTTTGAATCCTATCATTGCAGACCTTCCCTTAAATTACCATTGTAGTACATTTACAAGTTAAGGTCATATGTTAGTTCTTTAGACATACACCATTAAAAAAAAAAGAAAAAAAGTATGCAGTGTAAAATATGTTTTCCCCTCAAGCACAACCGCTTATGTCCACCGACTTGTACAAAGAAGAGGGCATGGCCAGCACAGCCTCGAAGCTGGATTTAAAAAAAGTGTTTACCAGTCAGGTTCTGGTACAGACTGAGAATGCTCAGTAAACTGGGCAGGGCTATTATGGCCCATGCACTGGCACTTGATGTGACCTATGAGGGTTACAAAACTGCTGTTAATTCTGTTGTTGTTAATGGGGTGGAGCTAAATATGTCTCTATGTTGAGCCAGTGAAATCCAAACCCAGCCTTCTTCCAAGCTCCATGATAATCCAGCCCCCAGGCAGAGTTGGCCACACCCTAGAGAGGTGGAGACAGGCGGCTCAACTTGAGCAGAAAACAACTGCATAGTGTTTATAATAGTTTATGCCAACAAATAAACATATGAGCTTTACTTACAAATACACTACACTGGTCTTTTTAATCTGTAAATCCCATGGCCAAGAGCCTATATACAAGTGATACAGTATGAAACAGATTTGTTGCTTTTTGTGTACTGCCCCTGGAGAGTTGTTTTGAGTTAGAGAACACGTTCCTCTTCAACAGCATGCAGTCAGTTGTCTTTCCCCCATATCTAATTTATCACTCTTTCACATCCTTCAAAGTACTTCTCCACACAATCTGTACCTATATAACCCCAAAATAAACCACCACTATCTGTGCCTTTACATAGGTTTTAAAATTTGTGCCACGAAGTGTTGCAGTGTGTTTTTGTTGAATACACACAAAGTGAAATAGGTCGGGCATCACTTGGAAAAAATCTGCTTTATAAAGAGCCATATGCTCCTCTGTATTTTATAATAAAAATTAATGTTATTTTAGATACACCCAGTTACTGCTGTGTATCTGTTTCGTACCAGTAAGCATAAAATTTACATAACTTCAGTAATAAGTCTATAAAGTAACAAAAGTAGAGAAATAATTTTGCTTATACAAAATATATTTAAAAATGTGTTATCCCCTTTGCTTTAATGAAAATGTTTTTACTATGTATTTTGTGCTGAATTTAATCATATAAATATATGCAGATTATTTTTATGTAGGTTACAAACATAAATTATTTCCAGAAGAGTCTACAATATCAGTATTTATAGTTATGTTGATATTTTGTGTATAGTTTTATCGTGATTCAAATACATGGTAAAATGTTTCAAATTCATTGTGCTGCTGCACCTTCCAAATTAAATTTTTTGTTAATATATTTGTAACTTTTTTTTTTTTTTCAATTTGCATCTTTTTGCTATAAAAAATATTAGTGCTGACAAATACTGAAACCATTAAAGGCACTCTGTATTGGATTATTTTGCTGGAATAAGCAAAAGTGACTAATAAAATAGAGCAGGAGTTTAAAAAAAACTTTTTTTTTAATTAGAGTTAAAGGGCCAGTGTAAGTAGTTTTCAAGTTCCATTTATGTTTTAGTTCAACATGAACACTAAAAGTACATGCAAAACTATCAGCAACGAAGTGCGTTAACACGAAAAGCTCATTTTAAAGACATCGTTACCACCCATCATGTCCTGTTTCCGCTATTGTCACGTGTGTAATAGTATGAGACAAACACAATCAACTCATTGAATTTATTATGCATGCCAGATAACAACATGGAGCATGCTCAATTTGGAGAGATGAGCAGAAGTGCATGATTTGTGGTAACTATGTCTTTATTAAACCCAATGGGGCATGATGGGTTCCCTGTTTTTAATAAAAATAAGTATGGGTTTGCATGGAGGAAACATTTGGACTAGGCTTAATTGTTTTCCCTATATTAAAATCACTTTTGCTTGTTCTGTGCACTTTGTAATGAAAATAAAAACATTACTGGATCCCTCATATGGCAAGTAGTCTTTGGTCCTTGAATTTTAACAACTATAATGGATGACATTTTAGATTTTGGCTTTAGGAGGAATGTTCTATAAAAGATGTTTAACTTGAGAAGTTAAGTTTCATTAACATTTATCACTAAAAAAAGATTTATTTGCTTTGTATTATACATTTGTTTTTGTTATCAAGGAAAGCTATATGTAAGAGCAAACATACTGTGTCTTTTTACAGAACTGATTATTATGGTTTTTGGTTAAAACTTAAACTACTAACATTTACAAATTAGTATTCCTATAAAAAGAGGTTTTAATAGTAGTTTATTTTTTAAAGCTGGTGTCTATATATTATAAGCGCTTCAAATAAATATTGGTCTAACATAATAATTTTGCTATAATGCAACAGTAAAAGTCCAGTGTTATGTTTTTAGATGTTGATTTTTTTATTTTTTTATTAGCAGTACCAGATTATTGGGTTATTTCACCTGAAAATCTAACCATTATATTATACCCTCTGCCATTTATAAGAAGTGTTGTTGCTTAGTTGAAGAAATAATTAGATTATGGGAGGATATTAATGTTTTTTGTCCACCTAATGGTAGTTTTGTGTGTTGCAAAATGCCATAAACGTACAATGCAGTTTATGTATAATTGCTATATAAGCTTTCTCCAAAAAACGTATATTTGTTGTTTTTATTTAAATGTTAATCTGTACTTTAATATACAATGGGGTTTTTTATACGAATTTTGAGCCAATATGCCTTTTACATAAACCAGAGACTTTTTATCTGCCCCAATGCTTTTCCTCTGAACTGGCATTTAATTTCTTCTTGTTTTAGTGCCACTATAAAACTTACTTATTACTTTAGACATAAGATTTATAGCAGTGTACAAATGTGTTACCATTTTCCATATTGTCATAGAACAGTGCTTGCAGTATTTTGTTATGTGTCCCGTAAATTTATACTGCATACCTGTGTGATATTTTTTTATTTGAAACATTTAAATCAATGTAATTATCCTTACACTTTTATTGTTTTAATTAGAGAAATGATGAAATCTCAGCTTAAGTAACCAGACACTGATACTACATCGATTAACACCTCTTTGCAGCTAATTATTTGAAACCAGCTAATATTAAAATGAAAAATATATATTTAAGAATAATGTAACTAATAATGTGGATTTAAATTGTTTGTATATTTACAGTATATTACATACAATTTTCAAAACCAACCCATTTTTGAGATCTACTATATTAATACTTTTTCTCTATGTAAAACTATGTAAATGTTGTATCTCACAATAATTTGTTATTTAGTAAGAAAAAATGGGTAGTTTAATGTAAAACTTTTTTCAATGTTCTTCAAACTAATATTGAACCCCAAACAAGACATTTTTTTACTTATAGGTAATTCCATACTCCATCCATGGTCACTGTGCCACAAAAATAACTTTGTTCATTATTCTGATTTCCAGCTTTATAATTACTGTGTCTAGCTTCACTGTCATCACCTGTAAGCCGTCACCAAATAGAAGCAAATTGAATATAATTCCTACTGTTTGATTTACATTTATTGTGTATGGTAATGATAGTTCTGTCTTTGTTGCCTTTTGAACCTGTAGGTGCTATATTTAATTGTAATTGTGAGCTGTTTTACTTGTTGCTCCAAGTTTTCCATTATAATCTGTACGTAATAGGTTTCCAGTTTATTATATGGTTGTTGCTGCACCTTCTTGCCTTCTCTAACAATGTTTATATTATGTCCTAAGAAACCATGCCTAATACCAATTTGTTTAAGATGTATACACAAACACTGTTAATGTGGTTATATTTAAATATTTATTGTGACATGCTGCCAATCTCCTATGGGTTTGGTCCCATGTTTAAGTCACTTTGATGGAGGAACACAATACAAGAAGCTGTATATACTTTTCAAAGTTTTACTAAAATTTAGCCAGTGATACAAAAATAATAAACCAAAACTAATCGTCCTAGTTCCACTGAAGCACTACATTAACTAATAAACTGTTTCCGCAGTAACAGACTCTCATCCAGCTAAACCTGGGTGGAGCAAAACAAACGGTCCAAGAGTACGTTACAAATTACTGGCCTTTATATTTTTCAGATTTCCAGGTCTTCACTCTTCTCCAAGTGTTGATAAGCTTTAGACTGCTGTCTCACTGCAGTTTTGTGTGACCTGGAGAAAGGCACACACAAACAATCAGTCCATAGGCAGTTCCTCCCATACTCCAGGAGCAGTCTTAAATCAGGGCTGCCCAGATGCAGCTTTTTAACTGAGGAGACAAGTTAATCTCTGCATTCCTACTGGGGGAAGGGATCTGTTGCTCACATAAGCCCCTTTAAAAATTTTTTTGTCAGAATCAACTATATTAACAGTTTCCACCAGCTTTGATAGAAATTCACAAGATGCATCTCCATAAAAAACATAAACCTAGATTTATAAAATATATTTTATTTACACAGATATCTGATAATCAAATATTATATTCTACCTGGTGTAGTTTTTTTTTATCTCACTGCTGAACTGTGTTTTTTTAATCTAATGTTCAAAATGCTTTATTGAAACATTCTTCTAGAAACCAAAGGAAACGAGCAAATATGCCTGAAAGTATATAAATATATGAATCTGATTGTCTTATGTGCCTTGTATAAATAAAATAATTTTCAATGTATTGTTACTTGAAGATTTATATTTAAAAATGTTAACATGGTATGTCAAATTTGATTTAATATATTTTTAACCTAACAATACAATACTTTTAAATGGCCAGTCATGCACTAGTATTCTACAAAATGCTTTCGTGTATAGCAGTGTCTCTCAACCTTTTTTATGCTGAAAGCAGGCTGGCCATCTTCCAATGCTTATGGAAACTACCTCTGAGAACATTTGTAATATGGTGATACTACATGCTACATTTTCAATTAACTCAGCACTGATTTTAGTGTGTGTTTGCTCGGCATAGGCTATTAAAAACAGTATGCAGTTTAAATAAAATATGAGCTTTACGTGTAAATTCACTACCGTGGTAATTTAACTGCAGGTACGTTCATAAGTAATTGTGGTGATATGCTTTCTTTGGTTGTGCTTGATAAGGCTGTTCTAATCAAACCTACCCAAAAGATCTTTCAGGGTCTTTTTGGTCCCTACAGCAAGGTAGCCAATGTCTCTAAGATCCCCTACACTAGTTATATAGAACCAAGGCAGCTTTTATCTTCTCTGAAGATTTTGACACACATCTTCTAGCTATATTGTTCCATATGCATATTCATCCAGTCAGAGACAGTGATATCTAATACCTTACTTTATCAAGTCCGGCGCAAATCTGACAAGAAGTGAAACTTTCAGTTTGAAAAAAAAACTGTGATGCAGGGAGAGTTGAAACGGCATCTAACATCATGAGGTAAAAATACATGAATTATCAGCACAACATCAAAACATATTAAATAACTATGAAACTACTGAGCCCGACGAGGGTGAGTAAGATGAGGTTATTTTTCCCCATCCAACAACCACGTAAATAACAAATATTGTTGGCTTCTTCAAGTCATTATGTGGCCAGATTAATGGTCTATTTTAAAAATCTAAATCTATCCTGGGCTGGTCATATGAGTCCAAAGGGGCTGGCTGTTAGAGGGGTCATGACAGGAATACATCTATAACTCACTGAATGCAGAGATAGGTTTAATGTGTTTATCCCCTTCCCTCTTGTTCCTGAGGACTGTCTGATTGACCAGCACCAGTCGTAGGAAAGCTGGTGAAAAGCACTAGTCCACAGAAAGAAAAACTGTACAAAATGCTTTCTATATTCAGTTTTGTTACTTTAAAACTATTTTTTTGTTTATCTCTGATATAGTATGTTTTGTCAGCTTGTATAATTATTGGTACAGTGGGAACAAATCTCTGACCTACAGTGGATATAAAAAGTCAACACACCCCTGTTAAAATGTCCGGTTTCTGTGCTGTAAAAAAATGAGAAAAAGATAAATCATTTCAGAACTTTTTCCACCTTTAATGTGACCTATTACCTGTACAACTCAATTGAAAAATGAACTGAAATCTTCTAGGTAGAGGGAAGAAAAATAAAAATAATGTGGTTGCATAAGTCTGCACACCCTCTTATAACTGGGGATGTAGCTGTGTTCAGAATTAAGCAATCACATTCCAAATCGTGTTCAATAGGAGTCAGCATACACCTGCCATCATTTAAAGTCCCTCTGATTAACCCCAAATAAAGTTCAGCTGCTCTAGTTGGTCTTACCTGACATTTTCTTAGTCGCATTGTAAGAGTAAATATCAAAGTATTTACCAGAAATATCTGTCCCTGTCCAAATTATCAGTATCTATATAGTGTGCACACTTTAGAGAAATAATACACCAACACAAAGTTCTGGTATGAGCTTTCTCTGAACTGCCTTTATTAAGTCAACCATCATTTATATAGTTTTTAGTAATCAGATAAAAAGTTACATTAAGCAAAACATCAAGTTTATTCGGTAATTCATTGGTTCTGAGATGTCTGCTTTTACGAGACTCCGGTCAGACATTGGGTTAAAACATTAAGGAGTCTCCAAGACCCATCCCACAAGAGGATGGGTCTTACTCTCATTGGTAAGAAGTAGAAGATAAAGACAAGATGGTGTTTCTCCTCCTCGTGTTCTGTGTGTGTGTTAAGACCCGTCATCCTTAACAGACCGGAAATAGTGCTGCCTCCATCTTGTGAGAAAGGGGAGTGTCAAATCCTCCATTTTAGAGTCTCCCAATGATTCAGCATTTATTAGTAAAACTTGGTTATACGATAATACTGCAAAGATAAGATATATAAGTAGGTGTACGAATACATTTATGCATTTTGTACTGATCCTAATCCATAACAGCATCCCACAGCAAAAGCCATGGTCCACAGAGAGCTTCCAAAGCATCAGAGGGATCTCATTGTTAAAAGGTATCAGTCAGGAGAAGGGTACAAAAGCATTTCCAAGGCATTAGATATACCATGGAACACAGTCATCATCAAGTGGAGAAAATATGGCACAACAGTGACATTACCAAGAACTGGAGCTCCCTCCAAAATTGATGAAAAGACGAGAAGAAAACTGGTCTGGGAGGCTACCAAGAGGCCTACAGCAACATTAAAGGAGCTGCAGGAATATCTGGCAAGCACTGGCTGTGTGGTTCATGTGACAACAATCTTTATCTGTATATTGTATAGTTTTTATCTGTATTCTTCATATGTCTGGGCTATGGGGTAGAGTGTCAAGACGAAAGCCTTTTCTTACGAAGAAAAACATCCAAGCCAGGCTACATTTTGCAAAAACATATCTGAAGTCTCCCAAAAGCATGTGAGAAAAGGTGTTATGGTCTGATGAAGCCAAGGTTGAATTTTTTGGCCATCATTCCAAAGATATGTTTGGTGCAAAAACAACACTGCACATCACCAAAAGAACACCATACCCACAGTGAAGCATGGTGGTGGCAGCATCATCCTTTGGGGCTGTTTTTCTTCAGCTGGAACTGGGGCCTTAGTTAAGATAGAGGGAATTATGAACAGTTCCAAATACCAGTCAATATTGGCACAAAACCTTCAGGCTTCTGCTAGAAAGCTGAACATGAAGAGGAACTTCATCTTTCAGCATGACAACGACCGAAAGCATGCATCCAAATCAACAAAGGAATGGCTTCACCAGAAGAAGGTTAAAGTTTTGGAATGGCCCAGCCAGAGCCTAGACCTGAATCCGATTGAAAATCTGTGGGGTGATCTGAAGAGGGCTGTGCACAGGAGATGCCCTTGCAATCTGACAGATTTGGAGTGTCTTTGCAAAGAAGAGTGGGCAAATCTTGCCAAGTCAAAATGTGCCATGCTGATAGACTCATACCCAAAAAGACTGAGTACTGTAATAAAATCAAAAGGTGCTTCAAGTATTAGTTTAAGGGTGTGCATACTTATGCAACCATATTATTTAATTTTTATATTTTTTCTTCCCTCTACCTAAAAGATTTCAGTTTGTTTTTCAATTGAGTTGTACAGTTTATAGGTCACATTAAAGGAGGAAAAAGTTCTGAAATGATTTATCTTTGTCTCATTTTTTTACAGCACAGAAACCTGATATTTTAACAGGGGTGTGTAGACGTTTTATATCCACTGTTTGCACTCATATTCAATGTGAGAGGGGAAAGGCAATATCACTTTTTTATTTTTTTTTTATTATGATTTTTATACTGGATTTTTCACATTGCTTGAGAGTTTACACTGGCTGTTTAAGATACTAAAAGTTTATGGGAAGTTAAAAATTACAAGGAATGAAGCTGTTAAAATGGTAGATGATATGTCTGGTCTACATTTCCAAGGCACTGCACTTCAAGAAGTTAACTGAGCAACTCTGCTTCATTACTCAATCACAATAAATAATGGTCAGTTTGCATCACTTGTCAGCACTTGTCTACTTACCGTATGTTAAAGTGAAGTGAAACTGCCCTGTATATCTTACAGCAACAAAATATATTTGCAATTGCCCTAACAACTATATTGAATCCAGTGTCAGCTTGCTACATGCCACTTTATGGAGATAATCTGCACATCAAACCCATACACAAATGCATTCCGACAAGCAATCACCCCAGTGCATAAGCAAATTAATTCAGCTCTGTGTTAATTTCCCTTTGCTAATCATAGCATGGTCCATCAGTTCGAAGACATTCACATATCATTAGAAACTGGCTGTTCAGATGAACTTGTTCATTTGAACTATGGACCACTGTTAATGTTCTTAATAATTGGTATCATATAGTGACGTCGCGAACATCAAATTTTAGGTTCGCGAACGCGAACTTCATCAAATGTTCGCGAACGGGCGAACATCGGCGAACCGCCATAGACTTCAATGGGCAGGCGAATTTCAAAACCCACAGGGACTCTTTCTGGCCACAATAGTGATGTGAAAGTTGTTTCAAGGGGACTAACACCTGGACTGTGGCATCCGGAGGGGGATCCATGGCAAAACTCCAACGGAAAATTACATAGTTGATGCAGAGTCTGGTTTTAAGCCATAAAGGGCATAAATCACCTAACATTCCTAAATAGTTTGGAATAACATGCTTTAAAACATCAGGTATGATGTTGTATCGATCAGGTAGTGTAAGGGTTACACCCGCTTCACAGTAACAGACCAATCTCCCCGTTTAATGCACCGCAAACAACCGCAAGCAGTCCCTTTGCACAACCGCAAACTTCCCATTTGCACAAGGTTGGATACCAAGCTAGCCATGTCCCGTTCCTTGTCCTCACTGATGTCATTGAAGGTCTCTTCCTCCACCCAACCACCAAGGGTCGCCGAAAGGTGACAACAAGCCCCCTGGGACGCCTGCTGTGCTTGGTCTTCCACCTCCTGAAAGCCACCTTCCTCCTCTGACTCCTCTTCTTCAGACTCCCAGAGTCTGGGGGCTTCCACTGCCCAGCATGGAATATTATACACAGGTCAGAGTCTGGGGGCTTCCACTGCCCAGCATGGAATATTATACACAGGTCAGTGTCTGGGGGCTTCCACTGCACAGCATGGAATATTATACACAGGTCAGAGTCTGGGGGCTTCCACTGCACAGCATGGAAGATTATACACAGGTCAGAGTCTGGGGGCTTCCACTGCACAGCATGGAATATTATACACAGGTCAGAGTCTGGGGGCTTCCACTGCCCAGCATGGAATATTATACACAGGTCAGAGTCTGGGGGCTTCCACTGCACAGCCTGTAATATTATACACAGGTCAGAGTCTGGGGGCTTCCACTGCACAGCATGGAAGATTATACACAGGTCAGAGTCTGGGGGCTTCCACTGCACAGCATGGAATATTATACACAGGTCAGAGTCTGGGGGCTTCCACTGCACAGCATGGAAGATTATACGCGTTGCCTCTGTCTGCGTTATTATAAGGTTTAATCCCTGTTACATCCACTATCGGGACATGTATATGGCATGGATTTTTGGAAGCGGGCGATGGAAAAAGATGCTTGGTCGGTCCTCCCACTTCAAATTTGGGGCACTGCGCGTGCAATCTAAGGTGCCACCAGATATGAGTGTCGCTGTGCACTGGCAAACGTTGGCAGAGTAGATGCAATAGGCCTCACACACACGCCTTTAGGCAGGCAACTTATATTCAATTGATTACAGTAAAAAAAGGTTGTTTTATGTCACTGTACACTACGGTTGCACCAGATATGACGTATCACTGTGCACTGGCAAAAGTTGTCAGAGTAGATGCAATAGGCTTCACACACACGCCTGTAGGCAGGCAACTGATATTCAATCTATTACAGTCAAAAAAGTGTTGTTTTATTTCAATGAGCACAATATAAGCTGTTAGGTGTTAGCCTGTCACACACACACTCTGGCAGGCAGGCATATGCAATTAGATTACACAGAAAAAATTTATAAAATAAAATAAATGATGTTCTAGCCCTAAAAAGGGCTTTTTGGGTTGCTGTCCTTCAGATGGAAGGCTCTGGAAGTGAGTGTATGCTGCTGATTGGCTGGAATGTGTCTGCTGACAGTGAGGTGCAGGGTCAAAGTTTCCTCAATGATAAAGAATAGGGGGCGAACTCAAAAGCGCATTTGTTCGCCGTTGGCTGCGAACGCGAACATGCAAAAATCGCTGCGAATAGTCCGCCGGCGAACTGTTCGGGACATCACTAGTATCATACAATCAGAAGTCTTTCCACCTTACTATTTTGTTGTTCCAGTAAGGCTATTATCTTGGTGAAACTCCTACAGATTTTTATAGTTAAATTGCATTTGAGATCATATATAAAAAACACATTACAGGAGTTAAGAAGAAACAGATCCCAAGCATGAAGAAAAATGTTATGCAGAGCCTTGAGTGAAGCTGCTTTTACAGTCCTTAGAAAATGCTTAGATAAACAAGTGGTGTTTCAATCCTTTAGGGGTATTAACAGTCTAAACCCCCCAAAAAGAAGAGGTTTTAATTATCAATTCATTATAGGAATATTCAATAATGAATCAATTTTTAAAGATTAGAATGTAAGCCTCCAATTCAGCTCCACTTCACCAACCTAATGAGGTCATCAAGGATGAAATGGTTTTGTCTAAGAGACAGGTCTTACAGGTTTTAAGAACAATATGACTAGATAAGAGGCCAAACACTTATTCACAGGCTTCCCACACAATAAAAACTTGTTGCCAGTGGAAAACTACTTTGTGCTTATCCATATGATTTTCTTGGAAAAGATACTGGAGCGGATTACCAGTTCCTTCTCCAGTGGACCACAGTTAGTCAGACCTCTGCTATGACTTGCCCATCTTGGATGACCCTACATGGTATAGCTCCCGAAAAGGTAGCAATTAAGAAGGGATACACACTCACACGCATGCTAACACACACAGGCTCTCCGGTTTAAGGATGAGATCAGTTCCTGAGAACATCCTTAAGTTGGATTTGTATGGAAGTTGAATCCCTGAGGAATAATAATACTTTAATGGCTCATATGTGATAATGATAATACAGTGTAATAATAATCCCCCTGCACTGTAATATGTTACCTAAACTACTGTGCTCTTTCTTTTAATTCAAACAAACAGAACATAAAAAAACTAATACAAACAGCCTTTGGGAGGTTGTTCTTAAGTAGGGGTTGTTTGTAAGTTGGGTCGTTAGTGACCTATGGACTACCTATATTTGTGTGTATTTATATATGTGTGTATGTATATCCATATATATATATATATATATATCTTAGCCCTGGAACCTTACTGCAAAATAAATAGTAGGTTTGGCTCAGGTAGCCTGCAGTGTTTAGCCAAATTGTAATGTTTGTATATTAGGGGAGGTGATTAAATACTGGGCATTCAACAATATTTAAACCATTCAGGAGCTAAAGTCTAATTATGTGTGAGACATCTTGATACATTAGTTGACAAATCATATTTGGCAACAATTTTGCTTAAATTGACATAATTTTTTCAGAGTAAGCTTTACTGTATATGCACCATTAAACAGTCATGTTATACAGTTTTAAACAATTATAGCCTTTAAACTTTACCTATTATTATTTTGATTCATTGATGGCAAACATTTTGTCGATTTTATAAAAGGATTAGAAACCTGGGAGGAGTGTGAGGAACTGCTGACATTGGTAAGATCTATATTCATTAACTATGTTAACACATTGTCTTCTTTAAGTATAACTGACTGGCTTTTGGACTGCAGACTTCTGAATATCTGTACAGGGCTCAGTGATAACTGGAATCTACAGATTATGGTAAGGCTACAGCCTAACATATTCTGAAGATGGGAAGTGAAAATTAAGACATTGGTGTGCCATGTTTTGGAGAACTACACTTGATATTAGCTAAGTTTGTGTATAAAATAATACATCTAAATAGCGTGTTGGTGATTAAAGTATTTCAACAATTGAAAAAAAAAAAAAAAGCTTTATTTGATATCCACAAAAAATGGATGGAAATATACGAATTTTTGGGGGGAATAAAGGTAATCAAAATAGTGTAGCAGTCCTTAATTGTACAGCAAGGTTTATATGTCAGATGGTATATGGGCATTAGTATCAGTCATCCACACCAACAGAGAGGTATGATAGTATATAACAGAAGGAGGATCAATCTGTATGCATTCTGCTAATGGATAGTTAAATAAGTGTACTTAATAAAGGAAGACAATAAATGAGACTAGATATAGCCAGTAATCCTTGAGTATATATACACTATAGGGAGAGGCACCTCTCAATTTAAAGTGCATTCCCAAATGCACCAATGGTCATTTAATATCCAAATAGCCACTAGACGGGGTAGAGAGAAACCCTGTGATCTCAACTGATCCTCCTAACTGAGGTAAAATCCTATGTTAGTGTCCCAATTCTAGCTATATGCTCTGTATCTGACAACAAAAGCCTAGATATGGAATGTAACATATAACATTTCTGATCTGATTCCTTCATGCTAGTGTGCACTATTTCCCAATTATACCCAGAAATACTAATCTGGCTCCCATGAAAAAACACATATTAAAAACAAAAATGAAAGACCAATATTGTGGGATGGTAGTAGCCCCTACATACAAACAACCATAGGCTGTACCAATTTGTATTCAACTAAACACTGAAAATATAAAACTGCCATCAGGGAGCCTCACATTCCCCAAATAATGTGATGTGTACTTGGGACAGAAAAAAAGTGAAATCGCGCTATCAGCGTAACGGCTCGTTTAATCACTGTTACATGACTTCCTCAAAGGCAGTTAAGTCTTATGCAGTATGTTTTGGAGAACTACACTTGATATTAGGTAAGTTTGTTTATAATTGAATTGTGGCACAAGTTTTATCAAGTTTAGTTCTTCACAAAGGGCATGTTGTATATATTGGACTATAATGGTTCCATTGGCTAAGAGAAGCCAGGAGATAACAAGATCTCTTGAGCGTTCCTCTTTAAGTAGAAGCATTAGTCAGCTGTGCAAGACCAAGTTTAGAAGAGAGAGAGAGACTAAAATCAGCAGAAGTAATTAGGTTGCCAGTGGGCATACTGAAATGTCTCAGCATGTGAGTCTGAATGTCAGAGGCGTAAAAGGGAGAAGGCAGCAAAGTTTAAACGTGGGATATTGGCCCAGGGTTGTGAGCGCAGACAACACAAAGAGTGCAGTGTACAGATGGACTGGGTTGGCTTCAAAGGAAGAGCATCATCAGGAAACCAGTGATATATAATTGAGAGCACAGTAAGAGGCCACTAACATGTCTACACCACCTCCATGCCTATCAGATATTGCTAAAGCACTTAACTTCCTAGGAAAAATGTGTCCAGACACCTTGGTATTTAGAACAAAAGGAATTGCCAGCAAGAAATGTCTAGCTATTTTCAGGTTAATGCCCCATCTTTCTGAAGCTTTGCTGTCTTGAGTTACATGGCCTCCTCAAATCTAGATGCGGAGCTGATTAGGAATGTGAGATTTATTTCACATAACACATCCTTTGCATTATACAGTAGAGAGAATCTGAAATAACTCAAGAAAATAAGACCTGCAGTGCCGTTTTGATATCAATATTTGAAGCTTTTCTTTGAAAACGATATTGATCTCAGCTGGCTACTTTGCCCCAGCACCATTGTGTGTGTAGAAGATGCTCCTGTTTGAACAGTGTAGTTTACTTTGATCTCTGCACTTCTTATAAAACTTGCTCCTACACCATACTTTTTTCTATAGCATTACTCACTGTGTCATCAGCACATTCCACCTATATATTTTTGCGGAAAAAAAGTGTATCTTGCAGAATGGATGACAAAGACATACTGTTATACCTGCAAGAAAAGTAATATATCCAAGCCATAATTCTAACATCTGTGTTCCCCTGTGGTGGATCTTAAAAATGCAAATACATCTGTGTTCCCTTGGATATTCAAAAAGCCACAAAGAGCCCTCACTGATCTCTTTTTTATGCAAGCACAATGTGGGGGAAAAATGTTTTCCTAATTATCCCACACGAGATGGCTCTGTGTTTGTAAGGAATATGTAATTCAACATCAAAATAAACTGCTGAGATTTCCCTTTGTAATACGTCAGGGCACCTAGATCTGATGTTACCTGTCATATTTTCTTATAAGTTTATTTTTACTATTTCATTATTCAGTATTATAATATTTAAAATCAGTATTACATGTAACATCTACTTTTTTTTTTTTTAGATACATGAAAATATTCTAATGGTTAGAAAATGCAAATGAGCTTTAAGTGCTATTTGGAACAGCTTTCATGACTTACGTGCTAAAGATCTGTATAACAACTCTTGGTTGATTGTAATAAAAAGTTGATCTTTTGTGAGAAACTTAAACTGAAAACTGCTTTTTTGCCCCTGTTTTTTAGTTTTAAGCTACTCCAAATGTTTCAGGCCGCTACTAGAAGTGCAGCACAATACTACAGCTATGCAGTAAATAGGCAGTTGCAGAAAGGTCAGCTACACACATATTGAAAAAGCTGGGTGGTGAACCAACCCAATTACAATAAATTAAAAAATGTTTCTTACTTAAAGTTAAGTTACTTCAGTTATGAAAGCTGACAGGGGACCCTCTTCAAAGTACTCTCTGATGCTGTACATGCTCTAGATCTCCCCAATGCTTCTCACTCTTTCTCATTCTTTAACTTATTCTAAGGGGAACTTCGAACAAGTATAATGGTGTGTGCGAGTTACATATCACTCACATGTGCAGGCCTAGTTCTGTTCAATATTGGGTTTACATCAATAGCTTTTGATCAATCAGGGCTTCACCCTTCACCCACTTGTTTGGGCTCAGACTGCTTCCTGTATCAGAGATCAGGATATAACCCCCTCCTCATAATATCCAGGCCATATCTTGCTAATATTTGATTCATGAAGATTACACTACTCCATTTTAGTTAGTAATTGGCATATAAGCCATGAATGGACAGTATATACAGACATCATACTTGAAAATATTGGACACGTTTACATTCTCTCTATTATTTTTCATTAATCCATGCATTATAAAGTGGAGCCAGTTCTAATTTTAACTTGTCCAAAGCGAATATATTTTCTTAGGAATGTGCAGCTGTTTCACTAGTATATACTGCTGCCACAGTGCATAGAGATGAGATGAGTACATATACATTGTTTAGGCAAACAAATTAACCAATGAATTGGTAAATGAGTACAGATAAACCTAAAATAAAAAAAGAAAACTTTTGCTCTACCCAACAAAACTTTCAAAATATGTTTGGACAGTAGATATGTTATGGTAGGTAGAAAGGGAATTGAAAACCCTCAACTTTATAATCGGTAAATAAAGAAAAACCCCTTCTGAGTATATTTGCATGTCTCAAGGATGCCTTTTTTCCACAGAACTCCTCGGTAAACCATATTTACTCTGTTGCTGTGGATTCTGGGTAGTTGTGTAAAGGAAGTAGTTGAATCTGTTTATTACTAGGGTGAGGCATATCTGTATAGTAACTTCTATAAACAGTTTGGTACATCCTAGTACACTATGCAGCAACAGCTGGCATAGACACACGATATAACTGCTATCAATAATGTTAACACTATGCAGGCACAGTGTATAAAAGTTAGCTGCAAAAGTCATGCCCAATTGAAGCTCAACACAGGACTGTCCATATGGTAGCCACTGTGATCCTTGGTCCATCTCCTGCTGATATCCACAACTTCCCAGCTGATGTGGACACACTGATTCATTGTAAGCACTTAATCCAAAGGGAAGTATTATAGCCCCATTAAAGTTGAGAGGGCAATAGGCTAAGGGCAAGGACAAGGCCCACAATTGTATGCACTGGGAGAATGTGGTCCTCAGGGCTATGCATGGACACCCTGTCATTCTTGCAGGGGGGAGGGCAGTGAAGCCTAGGGTTAAGGCTTGGAAGGAGGTAGTGGCTGATGTTAATTCAGTAGGCACAGCGCCAAGGGATGCGAGGTCTTTCAAGCACAGGTTCAACAACATCAGGGCCAAGGTGAGGAGGATGATGGCTACGGAGGACAAGGACCAGAGTGTGACCTATAATGAGTGGGAGAGGGTCACCAGGGACTTTCTGAGACAGTTGCCTGTCGCTGGAGCTTGACATATCACATACACCAACATGCCACCACATGTGCATCACACACACTACACATGTACATGATGACCAACAAGGACACTGACATGTAATTAACAAGGGATAGATTGATGTGTTATTAAATCCATGAAGCTGCTAAATCGGTGTCATTCCTGGGCACAACAACAGTAATCAATAGAGAGTCCATTTACTGGTGTGCCCACTGCAGTCTATACAGTTACAGACCACAGCCGGAATCAGAATGGCATTAGCAGCCAATAACGATCAAGACTATGAACCAATGAATAGATCATATCTAGCATATGATGGCTAATCTGAGTTGCAATTAGGAGAATCATCCAGGTTCAGATAGATGTCAGATAGATAGTTAGGAATGAACACATAACAATGTATTATTCATCATACTAATGACATATACATTTCTTATCTATCTTTCAGCATCCAGGAAAAGGTCTGGGTCCAGTGGAGCCAGCGGTTGGGGCGTCTGCTCCATCAGAGCAGGATGTGGAGGAACAAGCCACCGCCCAGCAGGAACCGGCGTAGGGGGAAGAGGAAGGAGGAGGATCTGCGGGCCTTGGCTCGGAGGAGGTAATATGGGACGTGGGGTCACCATCCGGACCTCCGGCAACCCTGCCAGATTCAACCCCACTATCGCCCTCTTATAAAGACTGTGAATGTCGCCAGGGCCCTCCAACAGCACAAATGGCAACCAGAGCAGCCAGCCATCACCTCCTTCCCCCCACAGCAGTGCCATGGCCTGGCCGCCACCACCACCACCAGGCCCACCCACACCACCACAAGTTCCACCCCAGGCTCCAGCCAGACCCCAGACCCTCCCCACTCCATCACTGCCCCTCCTCACCTGGCCACTCCACACAGGCCTCCATCCCCCACAACAGACCAGGCTGCGCAGGCGGAGATGCTGGCCCTTATGCAGCAGTAGGTGGACTTACTTCGGTATTTCCAGGCTAGCATACCCGACAATCATGCGAAGCTCATGCACAGCCTGGCAAGGCGCAATAGGGAGGAGAGGAGCCATCATCTAATGACTAGTCCTATCTGGCTGGGCTGCTAAGGATTGGGCTTGTCCCCAGGCCCCCTCCTCTGCCCCAGAGGCACCCCCAGGACACCCACAGCCTGGCCACTCCTCCCCTCCCACCATGCCTCCACCACTGCCACTTGTTATGATGTTTTTTGTGTTTTTCACCACATTGTATGTGTGAAACTGGATTGGATTACACAGTCCAGAGGTTGAATCATGAGTTTCATGGAGCAGATCTAGACAAGTTGTAAGTGCTATGCACATTAATGGTTTCTTTAATTAAATGGAGTGATTTGTGATGATGCTTTTTTTCATCAGATTCCGGTTGCAGTGGTGGTGTGACCACATGTGGCCGTGGTACGGTCACATTCGTGTCACATTCCTATATCTGTAAACTAATGAGCCCTAGTTACCATGCAATAGATCAATACATATAAAAATAATAGTCATAATAGCATTAGATATCATATTATACTATATATCATATATAATAATAATAATAATAATAATAATAAAGGGTTAATACATATGCCAAGTCCAATTAGTGATACTGTGCAGTAGGAACATTTCCATAAAGGCCTAAAAGGAATATGACAGGTGATGCTGGAGTGGGTTGCCAGTTCCTTCTCTAGTGGACTGTGATTTGTCTGACCTCTCTGCTATGACCTGACCACCTAGAGTGACCCTTCGTGGTATAGCTCACTGCTTCATTGCAGTACACAAGCCCTTTCACCATCACCACTTAGCATATCTTGGAATGGTCATGCATATGTCAAAATGAAAAGCCATGCTGCACCCTATACCATGCATCATGGCTTTTCGTATTGGCATATGCATGACCATTCCAACATATGATAAAAAAAAATATATTTTTTTTTAATGCACTTTTTTATTGTAGGATTATTGTGCAAGTAATTGTAATACCTTTCCATACATTCCCCATATTTTACACTGGTGTGTTTATATTGTCTTTTACAGTGTTTAAAAGTTGTTTGTAAACCCTTTGAGGGTCCTATTTGGAGGCCGTAATATTTTTGCCTCCATTTGCGGCTTACATGCTTGAACGACAGGGTATGTTTGGAAATTCGTTGCAATTTAATATTGTGATTGGAACATAACCATTACAGTCATGACACAACAAAGGACTTGCGGCAGCGGAGTTAAATTTTTGACATCCATAAGGCTTTTCGCCCTTACCCCGCAAGTCGATGGCGGGTTGCTTTAGGGGGCCAATTTAACAGCCGAATGTCTTGCGGCCTAGGTTACGGGCTACAGTTTTACACGTTCAGGGAACTTTAATAGAGCTGTTAATCTAATAAAGCTGATAATTGAATTTAATGCTAGTGGCTCCTGAGTCTTTCCTCGACGCAACCTCACAAAATTGTCCGCTTACAGTACTCACATGTAAAACGTGCATGTGACACACTACCTTTTTGACTCAAGTCCACTTAACAAGGGAATCCATGTGAGATGTGTTAAGTATTCAAAATGATCTTTACTCACTGGTTATGAAGTTGAGGGTTTTTCAGTCAAAAATACAGTCTACCCACCATAACATATTTAGTGTCTCATCAGAGTTTTTCTCTAGCCTCATTTCACAGTTGATATAACAAACCTTACACTGATGAGCCCAATATAAGGCTCAAAACTGCAGTCTGCGAGTGAGTTGTTGGCACTGTACCCTAATCCGTGGCCATGTTCTGAATTCTGCTTGAGAACCGGGCCCATAGTCCTTAACATATTCTCATGTTAAGTGTGCCTAAGGCTGACTGCACTGCTCACAACAATTTATTATTTTTGATTGTAATGATTGAGATATTTATGTGTGCTCCAATCACATATAATAGTTGTCAAACTGTGAGACGTCGTCACGCTTTGCGAGGTGTGTACAACTTAGGCGATGAGCGCAGCAGGCGCTCATCGCTTGCAAGCCTCGCGTAGCGTGCGAGCCGTTAATGCGTCGGACTTAGCTGATGAGCGTCAAAGGCGCTCATCGCTGGCAGCCTCGCGAAACGAGGCGAGACGTTAAACCGTAGCACTTAGTCGATGCGAGGCGAGCCGTTAAAATACGAGACGCAGGACTTAGAAAAAAAAAGATACGAGACGCGGGACTTAGAAAAAAAAAGATACAAGACGCAGCCGATTTAGAATGCACACTTGAAACATTCATTACACTTTTTAAGCAGGGCACTAACACTCACAATGTATATTCTATGCAGACACAAAATACAAACAGATTGGTAGCTCTTCAGCCTGTTGCTCGCTGCATATATCAATTATAAATAATTAAAGTTTATTAATTTATTGAATAAATCATTAATTATTACTTAACTACATATACATAGAAATATTTATCTCTCCCGGAGGACCAAAAGTACACGACAGGAGAGGCTCGCAATGAGCGCCGAAGGTCCTGAGGCTGGCAATGAGCACCAAAGATGCTCATTGCGAGGCATGCAAGCCTCTCAATAAGCGGCAAAGGTCCTCACACTACAAAACGCTTTCAATTATGTTTCAAACAGCATTCCCATGGCTTTAAATTTGAATGCCCTGTAATTTTTGACGGGCAAGTCGCTAGTTTTATATAGAAAGGGGTTTGGTTTCACTATTGCTGTGAGCAATGCAGTCAGTCATTTTAACCTAAATTTTAACTGTAGAGTTATGGGCCTAACAGAGCTGCCTATCCCCACCCACATTAGGGGTTCAGGGGGTGGGGGAGGATCTGCCCAGGATACTGTCCTAAAGTTTCTTTAGAGACTAGTTTGTTTGCAGTGGCCACTTCCAGGAAGAAGGCAGATAAACACTATCCCATCGCTGGACAACTGATATGGTATGGAGAAAAGTAGAGCTGCTCACATTTGAAATACAGTAGTAATATTCAAATGTAAGCTTTTAATGCTTCATTTATGTTTGTTCAAAATCGTTTTGTTGCTAATCCGTTAATAAATAGACAAATAAAAATCTATTGTATGGCTATTACATTAGTTCTTTAAATAAATTCCAGGCTATGCTTATGATGTGCTGGGAGAAATTAGTTTTGATTGTAATGGATGTGCAACTGGTAATAGGAAATATTACAGTAAAACATGTAGAAATATTATAATTTATTACTTGATATTGAAGAGGTGATTTATTGTAACCTTTTGCCAACCTTTGAGATTATCATTCCTCGAGTGACGCTCATACATGCAGCCACAAATCGACATGCATGCCTTCAGTTACACATTTTATCAGGACAGGCGGCCTTAAAGGATCGTTGGTTGGTAGGATGTCCTTGTCACCAGCCTAAATTTGCCACTAAGCCCCTGATGTGTGAGAGATGGCTTTGCTACAATATAACATTTTTCAAAACATCAGATCACTTGTTTGCCACAAAAACATTCCACTTGTAATATTTAAAACTTTTTAAATGTATAATCGTACATTCTGACAGTCTGTGTAATTCATGAATAAAATGACTTTCTGTCTGGTACTGTAGCTATCACAGCCACCTTCTCATTGACATCTCTCTGATATTTTGCAGGCATCATGTTCTTAACCTTGAAGTCTGCACACATTTATTTTGTTCTTGTGCCGTAATCCAGATATTGAGTTGTGGCAGATGACAGAAAACTTCCAGACATAGCTAAATGATGTAAAGTTTAGTTATTTAATAAAGAACATACCATATTTGGTTCATTAGCTGCTGAATGTTGCATGAACCTGTACAGAATAGTCTTAATTATGTGATATTCATTTTTTTTTTCACTCCTGATCCTCTAATTACAGGAATGTGTGAGAGAGGGATAGCAATAGCTGCATCACTCTGTTTTTTTTTTTTTAATTATAAAGATGTAATCGCATAGTTCTACTTTCCTGACAAGGTGAGTTATGTGCTTATTAATATAACCAAACCCTCACAATACGCTACATGTACTCTTATGCTTCCATTAGGTTTCTCTTTGCTTTTGCTTGAAATGTTTTATGTGAAACGAAGTCAAACAGAATATTAATCAAGGTTATGAATTGTTCAAAGCCTGTGGCTGTCTATTTATCGAGAATATGGCTCCTGGGGAGTTATAAAGCCAAGGGAAGCCTGGTTGGTAATTATAGCAATACACATGATCAAAACCAGGAAATTCACTTGCTCCTGGAAGGACACCTTAAAATAAATCAAGTAATTCAAGTTTTTTTTTTTCTTTTTATTAAATATGGCATAAAGTATGTCAGTAAGTTGCAATATATTTAACTCGTCATACACCTAAAATATGTTTTGAACACTAAAAAATATTATAAAATGTATCTTCACTGGCAAAAAGTATTTTGTTTCAAATAAATGTATTATCTTTGTTTAAAGACAGACTCATAAACTAAAAATAAAACACACAATGTGCTAAATTTTGTGCTAAGATAAGAGCTTGGTGTTGCTAAAAAAAAAGGTATGTGGATGGTGCCAGTCCACATGAGCTCTTTCTGTTGTTGCATTCATGTTTAAAGGACCACTGTGCAATAAAAAAATAATATATATATATATATATATATATAAATATATATAATAAAAAAAAAAATATATATATATAAACATGAAAACATTGAGTCGAACATTAAGCGTGTTTATAATTAGAAAAAATGAATACATTGTCAAGGTATGTGGATGGTGCCAGTCCACATGAGCTCTTTCTGTTGTTGTGTTCATGTTTAAAGGACCACTTTGCAATAAAAAAAATAAATATATATATATATATATATATATATATATATAATAAAAAAATAAATATATATATATATACATGAAAACATTGAGTCTAACTATATTGAGTCGAACATTAAGAGTGTTTATAATTAGGAAAAAATAATACATTGTCATGCCTCTGAATAATGCAAGCTACCTGCTTCTGAGCCTGTGAGGGGAAGGAGTGTGGTGTCAAATTCAGCCTGATCCAGTTATCTAACAAAATCTATGCTCTGCTCCCTCCTCACCCAACCCCCTGATAGATACAAAACCACACCCTCACAATCCAGCTCTCAAGAAGTGATGGAATAAAAACAAAATGGATTTCTGTACTCATAAACAAGCTCTTCAAAGAAATACTGATTTATTTATTTTTTCTTCTGCCAAAAAAGGCTATGGCTTACATAGTATAATTCCCAAACAAGTGCCGTTTTTGCTTTAAGTACAGAGTTCCTTTAAACACACTGAATATTTCCTATATTATGCAAGCTTAGTTGTGTGTCTAATATTACTTTGTTAATGCTGGGTCCAGAGCATGTTTTAGTAAAATAAATAAATTATATATCAAGATATAAAAGTCACTTAAGCTTTTTAACTGAAACAAGAATTAATGGGACATATACAAGTTAGGTCCATCATCTACTGTGGTCACATAAAGGCCAGTATTGATGGTCAGATAATGTAAGAAATATAATGATGAAGAAAATGAAATAAAAGTGGAAGTAGCAAATTGCAATAAACACCATCTTGCTACCAAACACTAACAGAAAGCACTACAGAGGAAAGCGTGCTTAGGTCTTGATTACATGACTCCCATTAAGAATGTAAGGCTGCCTTTGACCTACGGAACTTATTATGAGAGAGTTTACTGAGCTATTACATTGGTCCTGCATGCTAACTCACCTACAGCCCCATTAAATTCGAAGCCTGTAGCGGCAACGTGAGACGCACAATGCCTTCGGGGTTGAAATTCGGCTGTGTTACAGAGCTATTAAATTAAACCATGGAGCGACTTACAGGCTTGAGACGTGTAGAAGAAAAACATATCCACAAACCAACTTTCTACTCCAAAACCCAGTCTGATTTTCTTCACGTTATTTAGACACTGGTGGATCAGCAACAGAATAACATTCACAATATCTGCTGCTGAAAACAAACATACACAAATCATATATTTTATAGTAGTCCTACATACAGGGAATGGTTTATTCCATTACTACCCTATAGAAAATGATACAGTCCACTAACACCCATTTCTAAGCCAATAAACGATTATTGTATTTTTCAATCCAATAAAAGATGGGACATGTAGTTAGCATGCATCAACCACGCGTCACATTATCTTCGCACAACACCTTAAAGTTGTAATCTCTATGCATAGGTCAAGTTGTTGATCATCCTTGGCTTTGGCCTTGTGAATTGCTGGAGTACATTTTGTTTAGTCTTAAGAGTTATTGATGGCTTCTAGTAAACCTTCTAAATCTGGGACATGCAGATTTAACTGTTTCAGAGCTAAAGTTAGACAAATATCTCAAGTGCTACAAAAGTGATGAATGCTATATATATATATATATATATATATATATATATATATATATATATATATACTAGCGACTTGCCCGTCAAAAAATGACGGTCAATAAAAGAAAGTGTTGAAATGCTGTTTGTCACACAATGTGAGTGTACTGTGTGCCTCAACTAACTAAATTCATTAAAAAGCAGAAATCTACATTACATAAAATAAAAAAACCTAAAATCACCAAAAATAAAAAAATGTACATTACAGAACAAAAAAAAACAACCTAATCAACAAAAAATAAAAAAAGGAACATTAGAGAAACTAAAAAAATACATTACAACCCCCCCCCCACTTCATTCAAATAAAAAATTACACACCTGAAAAGGAAATACATATAATACAATACAATTAAATAAAATACAATACACCTTAATACAATACAATTTAATACAACACAATTAAATACAATACAATACACATCCCACTATGTAATGTAATATACATCCCACTATCTAATGTACAATACTATCTAATAATACATCCCCCTATTTATCTAATATACAATACATGCTATCTATATATACGGTATATACTCGAGTATAAGCCGACCCGTGTATAAGCCGAGGCACCCATTTTACCACAAAATACTGGGTAAAATGAGTGACTCGAGTATAAGCCGAGGGTGGGAAATGTGCTGCCCCCTGTGTCCCTCTTGTGCCCTCTGTGTCCCCCTCTCTCTCCGTGTCTCTTCTCCCCTCTCCCTTCCCTGTGTCTCTTCTTCCCTCTCCCTTCCCTGTGTCTCTTCCCCCCTCCCTTATCACACTCCTTAACCCCACTCCTCAACCTCCCTCCTCATCCTTAACCTCCCTCCTCATCCTTAACCTCCCTCCTCATCCTTAACCTCCCTCCTCATCCTCAACCTCCCTCCTCATCCTCAACCTCCCTCCTCAACCTCCCTCCTCATCCTCAACCTCCCTCCTCCTCCTCAACCTCCCTCCTCATCCTCAACCCCCTTCTCAACCTCCCTCCTCATCCTCCCTCCTCAACCCCCCCATCCTCAACCCTCCTCCTCAACCCCCATCCTAATCCTCTCTCCTCAACCCCCCATCCTCAACCCCCCATCCTCTACCCCCCTCCTCAACCTCAACCCCCCTCCTCAACCCCTCTTCCTCATCCTCAACCCCTTCCTCAAGCCCCTCATCCTCATCCTCCCTCCTCAACCCCCCTATCCTCAACCCCCTCCTCAACCTCAACCCCCCTCAACCTTCCCCCTCAACCCCAACCCCCCTCCTCAAGCCCCCTCCTCAACCTAAACACCCCTCAACCCCCCTCCTCCACCTAAACCCCCCTAAATACCTCCCCCCTCTCCCCTCACTTACCTGCTTGTGCTCCGGCCTCCGCTCCTTGACGGGGTGGTTAGAGAGACACGGGAGGGGGGGGGGGGGGGGTAGAGTGACTCGTGTATAATATTTTGCCTTAAAAAAAGGTCTGAAAAACTCGGCTTATACACGAGTATATACGGCAGCTACCCTAATTCTAAGCTACAATAAAATAAGACCACTTACCTTTGAGATGTTTCTTCAGATCACCAACCTACGGTAAAAAAGATTAAAATGATTAATACAACACGTTTACATGAAATAACTAAACATTGTAAACTTTCTAAATATTATACTCACCTTTCCAGCATGTCCCGTTCCAGCATGTCACGTCCCAGCATGTCACGTCCTCCATCTTTGCGTCTTCTCCGGAGCTGCTCCTGTTAAAAAAAACATTACATTAGTAAACATACATAAACCTAAAACAAAGTGAAATAAACACAATCTACATTATACATACCTCCATGTGATGTCTCCAGCCTCCTGGTGTTTTGCTCCGGAAGCATCCGCGCGTAAAAAAAACGACACACGGATGTCTCCAATGCTAATGAGCTTCCTTCGGAGTGTTCCATAAAATTGGCAATGGCGGCTTTTGATTGGATGAAAAGGCTGTCTATCAAACTCAGCCAATGAGAAGACCCCAATTGTGAACCAATGAAAAAAGTATACACCCCAAAATAACACACCTGTCCATCTTTATTTGAACCAATCCTAAGACTTTATTGCCATCAGCCAATCACAATGGAATATACCCCCAACTACTGATTGGTGAAGACATCTGCGCCTTCCCATTGACTGTAATATTGATTGATATTAACAATAGCCAATCAGAATGCGGAAATCCTTCACCAATCAGTACGTGGGGGTGTATTCCATTGTGATTGGCTATTGTCAGTGCAACCAATCAGAATGCGCAGATGTTCCAACCAATCACCCTGGGGGGTGTATTCCATTGTTATTGGCTGAAGGCATCTGCGCCTTGTGATTTGTTTAACTGAAGATTGACAGGTGCGTTATCCAATCCGAGAGGGATTTTAGTGTGTATCCCTTTCTGATTGGTTTACACAATGGCGCCTCCTGATTGGTTGAAAACACTGTCTATCACATTCACTCAATCAGAAGGTGCCATTGCCTATTTTCTTCCGGAAAAGTCTCCGGGAGCCTCATTAGCGTCGGGGATGTCAGTGAGTGCGGATGTAAGTATATATATATATATATATATATATATATATATATATATTTTTTTTTTTTGTACAGGGCGTGGCAGAAGAGGATCCGGAGGAGGCCGGAGACATCGCGGGGAGGTAAGTACAATGTAGATCATGTTTATTTTGTGTTTATGTATGTGTATTAGTGTTGTGTATATTTTTTAACAGGTGCCGCTCTGAAGAAGGTTAAAAGAATAAGGACGGGACATGCCGGAAAGGTGAGTAGAATATTTAAAATGTTTAGAATGTTTATTTATGTAGTGTAAACGTGTTGCACTAATTTATTTTATTTTTTTCGTAGGTGGCTCATCTGAATGGACATCTGCAAAGGTAAGTGGTCTTAATTATTTTATTTTAGTTTAGAATTAGATTATTTTATATATAGATAGCATTTACTGTATGTTAGCTAGGGGTATGTGTTTTATATAGATAGCATAGAATGTATTGTATATTAGATTGTGGTATTTATTTAGATAGATTGGGGATGTATTATTATATAGATAGGATGTATATTAGATTATGGTATTTATTTATATAGATTGTGTGATGTATATTAGATAGGGGTGTATTGTATTGTATTGTATTGAATTGTATGTATTTGTATTGTATGCAATTGTATTGTATTGTATTGTATGTATTTGTATTATATGTATTTCCTTTTCAGGTGTATATATTTTTTTTTTTCTGTAGTGCGGGGGGGTGGTTGTAATGTTTTTTTTTATTTTGTGTAAGGTTCCATTTTATTTTTTGTGACTTATTTTTTTTAATATTCTGTAATGTAGATTTTTTTTTGTGAGTTTTTTTATTTTCTGTAATTAGAGTGGTGGGGGTTATTAGGGGGTAGGTAGGTAGTGTAGGTGTTAATAGGTTAGTGTAGAGGGTGTTTAGTTGATATTTAATGTTTTATTGGGGGGATTTAGTGCAGTGTAGTGTTTATACTTAGTGTCATGATGGTCCTTGAGGACCGTCATGGCACTTATGTGGTTAATGTAGTGTTGTAACAGGCCCATAATGGTCTTAATATACCCTTATGGGACTAATGGGGTTAAATAGAGGCTTAAGAGGGTCTGTATGGACCCCCATGAGTGAGGGGGTTAATGAAGTGCTTATCAGGGTCTGTATTGACCCCCATGAGTGACAGGCTTAATGAAGGGCTTATGGGGGTCTGTTTTGACCCCCATGAGTGACAGGGTTAATGAAGGGCTTATGGGGGTCTGTATTGACCCCCATGAGTGACAGGGTTAATGAAGGGCTTATAGGGGTCTATATTGACCCCCATGAGTGACAGGGTTAATGAAAGGCTTATGGGGGTCTATGTTGACCCCCATGAGTGACAGGGTTAATGAGGGTCTTATGGGGGTCTATATTGACCCCCATGAGTGACAGGGTTAATGAGGGGTTTATGGGGGTCTGTATTGACCTCCATGATTGACAGGGTGATAGTGTATATTTGTTTTCTTTTACAACGGGTCCTTTAAGGACCTTTACGGTCCTTTAAGGACCTGTAACGCAGGAATTTAGAATTTTCATTGCAGCGGGAGTCCCCGATCGCGTGCAATCGGGACCCCTACTCCGATGGTTTATGTGGGGTTAATGCAGGGCTCCGACCTTATCTCGGATCCTGTGGGGTTAATGCGGGTTTCTGAGCTTATCTCGTATCCCTTCTTGGGTAAGTTGTACGTGGCTGGGCTGTGATCCTCGTTTTCGTTTTTTTCGGTGGCCATTTTTTCTCTTGCTTCAGTGATTTTCGTGTGTCTGAACTCCGGAGTTTCGACTTAAATGGAGGTGTAACTTCACTTTCAGAGGTCCTGGGTGCCCCCCCTTGCTATGGGTAAGCTTTTTATGTAGGTTTTGTGAGTATTTGGTGTGTTTTGACTGTTTTTAGGTGTGCGTGGTTCCGCCATTTTTAGTGTGTGTTTGTTACGTTAAAGGTTGGTTCTGAGGTTAATGATGGTTTCCGAGGTGAGCCTCATTTCGTTTTTTTCAGCGGTTGGTTCCGAGGTGGGTTTTTTTGTGCTTACATATGACATGGGATACTTCACCTTCCGCAAATGCGGCCCCTCGTTATGCGAGGGTCCGCATTTGCGGACAAAACTGCATCCCTCGCTTCTCTTGATTGTTGACTTTGACACACATACACCTACCTCCTGGAGAGTGTTCTTGATCTGGCCCACTGTTGTGAAGGGTGTTTTCTTCACCAGGGAAATAATTCTTCGGTCATCCACCACAGTTGTTTTCCGTGGTCTTCCGGGTCTTTTGGTGTTGCTGAGCTCACCGGTGCGTTCTTTCTTTTTAAGGATGTTCCAAACAGTTGATTTGGCCCCACCTAATGTTTTTGCTATCTCTCTGATGGGTTTGTTTTGTTTTTTCAGCCTAATGATGGCTTGCTTCACTGATAGTGACAGCTCTTTGGATCTCATATTGAGAGTTAACAGCAACAAATGCAAATAGCACACTTGAAATGAACACTGGAGCTTGTATCTGCACTTTGTAAATGGGATAATGAGGGAATAACACACACCTGGCCATGGAACAGCTGAGCAGCCAATTGTCCCATTACTTTTGGTCCCTCAAAAAGTGGGAGGCACATATAATTGTAAGTTGTAATTCCTACACCGTTCACCTGATTTGGATGTAAATACCCTCAAATTAAAGTCTGCAGTTAAAGCACATCTTGTTCGTTTCATTTCAAATCCATTGTGGTGGTGTATAGAGCCAAAAAGTTTAGAATTGTGTCGATGTCCAAATATTTATGAACCTGACTGTATATATTTATATATATAGGTTTATTGTGCAAGGTATTGTAATGCCTTTCCATGCTTTCCTCATATTCTAATGTCCACTAATGTGTTTTTATTTTCTTTTATAGTTTTTAAATGTTTTCTCTAAACCCTTTGCGGGTCGTATTTTGAAGCCATAATGCTTTTGCCTCCATTTGCGGGTTACGGGCTTGTACGCCATGGCTTCTTTGGAAATCGATTGCAATTTAATAGCAAAATGACAACGTAGCAGTTACAGGCTTGAGAGAACAAATGATTTGCGGGTGCGCAGTTTCAATTTCCACGTCCCATAGCCTTTTTTCTACCTTAACCCGCAGATTGTGAGCGACTTGCTTTTACGAAGCCAATTTAATAGTCGCAAGTCTTGCAGGCTAGGTTACGTTAAGGGCTGCTAGTACCGTACATTTATATAGCCAGACGGTTTGGGGACAAGCATTCACAATAGTCCCTAAGTTTTACATAGCTATGGGATTGAACTTGCAAGTAAGAGCCAATAAACACAATAGTTAGGCAGTGGGCACTGACACTGAGCGTTTCTGAGACTGTGTCTTTGCATTTATATAGGCGTGAAGGATGTGAGTGTTTTATTTGTTTGTCTGACATGGAGGAAATAGAGGGATCCCAGAGAGAAGAAGATGGCTGAGTACGTGGTAGAATATAATGTGTGGGAGAAACTCCTAAGGAGCAGTAAATCCAAAGCTAACATACCTGTAATATCTGTCTTAATAGGCACAAACCGGCCTAAGAACCTGCCCTGCCAATCATACATCACCATCATCATTCATGTTCAACAAACATGCACGCCTACATCACATTGCAATGGTCTATAACTCAGCTGCAATATATATATATATATATATATATATATATATATATATATATATATATATATATATATATATATATCAGAAATACAGAAATACAATGTAGCAGATTCCCATGAATGACTACTCATATTGCTCTGAAATACATACAAATATATGTGATATGGATATTAATAATATAGAATAAACAGGCCATCTAATGAGACAAATCCACTGCTTCACATAATTCTAAGGCCAAACAATGAATGCGTCAGCAAGATTATGCAAATCCCTAGACCAGTGACACCATAAGCCTAATTCCAACTGCTCCTATTGATTTGGATAAATTTGTCATAGGCTCCTATAATCCTCCTCTATCAGATGCAGTCATAATCCAGCTCACTTACATATCCCTTTAAAGTTATTCTGGTGTGCTGACCAGATATGAATATGTAAATGCTATACATTTGTTTACAGTGTTAGGGTCTATTTAGGTTTCTACCCTAGTTATATTTCTGCATATTCTTGTTACTTTAATAACCTGCTTCTTGTACATTGATATTTTTTCAGTAAACGTTTGAAATATTTATTGTGTCTGCCTCTTTATTTTGTAATGGATCATTGTTATGTGGACATACACCAGACCAGTAGTGGTGAAGTCTGTCTGCTGAGTCCACCAACAGCCCAGGATTATTGTATGTTTCTGCTTGTATATTCAGTTTCTCTTTGATAGAGTCCAGGTGAGTAAATCTATAATAATCTTTGTAGTAATGCACCTGGGCTCAACCTGAATTAACCTGAATATATAAGCTCAATGTTACTGCAATCCTGGTCTGTTCTGACTTTACCACCAATATATTAAGATAGCGGTTCCAAAACCTCTCCTCAAGACCCACCAGACAGGCCATGATTTCGGTTTAACACTGTTTGAAAACAATTCAATTATTTTACTATTGTTAGGTGCTTAACACTAGTCTAGATAAGCTATCTGAACAAACAAAAATGAGCTTATAAAAATAAATTCCTTAAAAACACAATTACATTTTGGACTTTAACACAAAAAAAGACATCCAAACGCAAAAGAAAAAATGTGGAATAGGAGGGAGTCTATGGCAAGAGATAGCATAGAAGAAAAGTCATATGAAACAAACAGGATACAGGGGGAGGCAAACCTCCAGATGGTGTAGTATACAAATATTTATTGCTCAAAGTAATATATAAATTAATTAATAAAAAAAAATAAAGTTGTATTTATTACTTTATATGCTTTTGTTCACATTTATATAGCATTTTCATGTTTATATTATATTTTCTTTTACTTTTGAGCCTCACTCCTAGGGTCTGATGTTTTCACCCTTTTTATACCCTCATATATTATTTAACAGACACATAATTTGTCTAGTTTTGAGGTTGCTTTGAAGTCCATATAGTCGTGATCCTGTCATAGGTCCATAGTGGTCCTCACTAGGCACTAAGGGACTGATTCCATTACTCTTCTTCACCCCACTATTTATGGGGCTAAGACCTGTACTGGGGGTTGATATTAAGGGACTCTTACTACAGATCCAGAATCAAAACCCAGCTTTAGTTCTTGTCCTATTTGGGACCCTCGTATGTAAGCCCGAACCTTCAAGGACTGATTCCAGCAGGATTTGAACTTCACTAATTTCATGTGCTGATTATACCTCATTTACATGAGGGTTTTACATGTGAGTGCAATCATTTTATCTGTTTTTGTTTGAGCAATAAATCTTTGTTTACTACACCATATGGAAGTTTGCATTCCCCCCCCCCCCCCCCCCCCACACACACACACCTTCCCACCCATCTTCAACAGGCCATCCCCAATAGTTTAACAGTCCCCAAGAGTTCAGTGGGCCCTCCTTTGCTGCTTTCATAATACATTAAATTGTGTTCTACATTTAATGAAAGAGAGCTGTAATATGTAAATATGCAGGAACTTATACACTGGAAACTGTCCGTCTGAGCTGTCTGGTGACTGTCTGCTTGAAAAAAAAATGTTTTGGGTTTTGAAGCTGTGAGTTTTCTATATATATTACCCACTTTGTCTATTCTAAATCAATTTTATGTATGAGTTGCATTGATTCTTTTTAGAAGATTAATGAATTCGGAGAGACGTGACGATCTATCCAACCAAATAAGGTCTCATACAGGCTTCTGTTAGTTCATAGATCTATCATTAATGGTTAGGGGGGTATTTAGACTTGTTGCAGCCCTAGGCCCATTCAGGTCTGTGATTCCCCTCAACACCCAGTTACTACTCTTCCATTCCCTTCTCTATATCCCAAATCATAGGCATATGTGTGCTTATCTATATACATTATGCCAGGAAGACTTACAGATAGAAGTGCCACCTACTGCCCACTGGAAATACGATGTCCTAAGCCTGGGTCTAATGGGACTAGGTAGAAGCACAACACTGATAATTGTATTGACTATGTAGTGAAAGCCAATCAGAAGGCACCAATATGTGAGCCATTCAGAATGGGATACACCCCAAAATTGGCTGTAATACTGATTGACATTAACAGCCAATCAGAAGGTGCAAATGCCTTCAGCCAATCACTCCGTGGGGGTGTATCCCATTGTGATTAGCTGTTGTCACTGCAACCAATCAGAATGCGCAGATACCTCCAGCCAATCACCCTGTGGGGGTGTATCCCATTGTGATTGGCTGAAGGCATCTGCGCCTTGTGATTGGTTTAAATAAAGATTGACAGGTGCAGTAGCCAATCAGACTGGGATTTGGGGTGTGTATCCCATTCTGATTGGCTCACACATTGGCTCTTTCTGATTGGCTGAAGTTTTCAGCCAATCAGAAGGCGCCATTGCCTATTTCCTTCCGGAAAAATCTCTAGGATGCTCATTAGCGTTGGGGAGGTCCGCAAGTGGGGATCTCTGTTAGTTTTTTTGTTTTTTTTTAGAGCGCGGATTGTTCCAGGGCTGGGCAGAAGAGGAGGAGGCCAGGGACATCGTGGGGAGGTAAGTACTATGTAAATTATGATTATTTTTTTTTTTTTTATGTTATACTAATGTAATTGGTTTTTTTTTACAGGGACGGCGCCGGAGAAGAAAAGAAGGACAGGGACATGCTGGAAAGGTGATACATAGAATGTTTATTTATTTTATGTAAATGTGTTGTACTATTTTTTTTTCCCCCTAGGTTTGTGATCTGAAGGGACATCTGCAAAGGTAAGTGGTCTTAATTATTTTATTTTAGCTTAGAATTAGGATTTATATATGGGGATAGCATTTATTGTATGTTAGATAGGGGTATGTATTTTAGATAGTTAGGATTTATTGTATATTAGATAGATTGGGGTATGTATTTTAGATAGATAGGGAGGGCATTGCATTGTATTGTATGTATTCTATATGTATTTTCTTTTTGCATTGTATTGTATGTATTCTATAAGTATTTCCTTTTCAGGTGTGTATTTTTTTTCTGTAGTGGGGGGGGGGGGGTTGTAATGTATTTTATTTTCTGTAATGTAGATTTTTTATTTTTTATGACTTAGGTTTTTTTATTTTCTGTAATTAGAGTGGTTGGGGGTTTATTAGGGGGTAGGTAGGTAGTGTAGGTGTTAATAGGTTAGTGTAGAGGGGGGTTAGTTTAGATTTAATGGTTTATTGGGGGTATAGTGAACTGTAGTATTTGTACTTAGTGTCATGAGGGCCCTTGAGGACAGTCATGGCATTTATGTGGTTAATGTTAGGGTTGTAACAACCCTTATGGGGCTGATGGGGTAAAATAGAGGCTTATGAGGATTTGTATTGACCCCCATGAGTGACAGGGTTATTTATTGGCTTATGGGGTTCTGTATTGACCCCCATGAGTGACAGGGTTAATTAGGGGTTTATGGAGGTCTGTACTGACCCTCATGAGTGACAGGGTTAATTAAGGGTTTATGGGGCTCTGTATAGAGCCCCATGAGTGATAGTGTTAATTTTTTTTTATTACAGGTCTTTTAAGGACCTTTACGGGAATTTAGAATTTTGTTACAGCGGGGGGCCCCGATCGCGTGTGGTCGGGGACCCCCACTGCGAGGTTTAATGTGTGGTTAATAGGGGTTTTAGAGCTTATCTCGGATCCCTTCTTGGGTAAGTTGTACGTGGCTGGGCGGTCCGTGGTTATGGAGCCTCGTTTTAATTTATTTCGGCAGGCATTTTTTACCTCGCTTAGCCGTTTTTTAAGTGCCGAAACGGTGGAATTTGGGGTTAAATTTGTGTGTAACCTCACTTCCAGATGTCCTGGCTGTCCCGCCGTGCTGTGGGTGAGTATTTTTTGATTATTATTGGGTTTATTAGAGTGTTTTTAGGGGTTTTGTGCAGTGTTTTGCGAGACACAGGGGAGGGAGAGGGGAAGGAGAGGAACAAGTGCTGTGAGCTTAGAGGTGTGTGGGGTGATGTTGTTACAAAGTTATGCGCCGTAAAGCCTCCACCTTCCGCAAATGCTGCCCCTCGCTTTGCGAGGGTCCGCATTTGTGGCCTGAACTGCATCCCTCGCTTTGCAAGGGATGCAGTTCTTGCGAGCTCGCTTTGCGAGCTCGCAAAGTGTGACAACGTCTTGCAGTTTGACAACTATTATATGTGATGAGCAATTTCTTATGTTCCTTTATATAATTCAGGAGAGAGCATAAAACAAATGTTTTGATTTATTTTATATGAAGTACCACTATGGTTTGGAAAAAGTATGTAATAAACTAATAATATTAGCAGCAATGAGTCTAAAAGTATTTTTTTAGCAGCTTCTGATAATCTTTGGGGTTCTTAGATCTCTAGCCTGCCTGTAACATTAAGTTTATTCTGGTAGTTCTTGCTCTTTTTTAAGTTCTATTGTCAAGTGTCAGGCTTTTAATAGAACTGATTAAAGATCTTATGTCAGTCTTTGGCTCCTCACATTCTTTCCATGTGTCTAAACCTATTAAGAACAACATCAAATGTCTGCTTTTATTAAAACAAAATGTAATACAATAGTTCAAAATTAAAGTCTATATTTATTTAAACCTTGTAAAAGCTTTTGGTGCATGGTCAAGTTAAGTTCTTCATGGGGGTGTAATATAGATATGACACTCCAGTGGTCCTTTAAATGCACTTTGTTCCCAAGCCCATTATCTTTGGTAAACCTAATTTGTATTCCAATGTTAATGCTAATAATGAGATATATCTAGGGGATTAGCATTTTATTGTATTTGCACCTTAAAAAAGAAGTAAGCCAGACATGGTAGCATGGCGGATTTCTTTCATACAGAAAACATAATACAGTTACTGCTAGGTTATAACATATTTCAGATATAAATACAGATGGCGATGACATCTATCAAGTATGACAGCTAAGGACGCTAGACACCAGTGACCTCAATATTTCCTCTCAGTTGTCACATTTTAATGTGGTTGTCTTTTGTTCTTAGCCTATGTCCTCTAAGTCAGTGCTGCACTTTACTCCAATGAATAATTGTTTAAAAATAACTTTCTTCAGTTGAAGCATTTTACTCTCTTTGCTTAGATATTCTAAATAGATGCATTTAGCTCTTTTTTAAAAACTGTGATAGTCTCATATAATTACTAAACTCTTGTGTAGTAAGATTTCCTTATTTTCAGGGGGCAGTCCCCTAACTGTGAGTGCTGTCTCCTGGTAATATCTGTCACCAGTTGGCAGGATAGACAGGCAGTGGTGTCATTCGGTAAGTGCTATTTAGTTGTTATCCCAACCAATGTGATCAGGGATGGGTTGCTGTGCCCTCTTCATTTAATCAGACCTGGCCAGTCTGCACTGTGTGTGTCGAGTCTAATTTACAATGCACTTTAAATTAACATAGAAAGAACACATTATGAAACTAGTGTATACATTAAGCCCCAAAGACAACTGTAAATGAACCAAGAGACTTGGCTAAGATAAAACTTAACTTTTATTCATTGTGTAAAAAAAAACAATTAAAATACACATATACTAAGAACAAATTGCCTTCTAGTCCTGGATTTTGCAATATAAATATCAGCTGTCGTAAATTACTATAACTGTACCTCTATAATCCACAGTAATACAGTACTCGCCAAATATAAAATATGAGTATCAAGTATATTATTGTACCACTAGTAAAACCAGATCTTGATATAAGCATTGATAAGCACAATAATTGGATGTAGTAGTCCTCAGCTTTAACAAAATTAGGGAACAAACAGATAATAATACTCTTAATATGCAGAATACATCATCCATAGAAACCTATAAAGAAAGAATATATATTTGTCATGACTACATTGTTTAGTGACTGTAATATTACCAGTAAGTATGCATATGGCCAAGGAGCATGACATTGTTGCATTGTGATTACATAGTATTGATGTTTGGGTTATATGTTGTCTGTACATTGTGATTTTGTTTCCAAGTAATAATAGGTCATAGAGGGAAAATGTGAATATATGTGGAAATGGTAAAAATGCTCTGCACAGAAGTTTAACTGCAGAACATCTGCACACACACAGGCCTTGATTTAAGGCAGATGACTGCTCCTTAGGAGTCCTGAGCAAACACTGGAGATTAACATCAAGGTTGTTACCCCTAGCTAGGTATAGACACGTGTCATGCAGTTTAGACATCTGGTGAGTTTGATCTCAAGTGCTCTATAGCAACCAAGGTTGTAAGGCAGATGTGCTGATATCACACACATACACAAAGGTACACAAGGGTGTGGTGTGGTATGGGAGATTTATAAATATGTTGGTTCTATGATTTAATAAATGTTCAGTTCTACTTTCACGTATCCACAGTGTGAGGCTGTTTTTTTGTATCTTGAATTGGAGAGTGGTCTTACCATAGGCCACTAGTAACCTGTATCCAGTATTCTCTACCTGTACTTTGGGTATTGCCCTCTTCAGAAGCCATTTTCTGTGCCACAGAGAACAAGAACCACACGATTCTGCTGGGGTAGGTTTGAACTAGGTTCATATCAAATCCCCTTGACAAAGCAGATTGGGACGATATTCAAATAATCGAGACTGAAGAGGACCAGAACCTCTTCAATCAAGTTGAATAGCCCGCCTAGTCCAGGGCAGAAGATTGAGGACCAAGGCGTCTATGATCATCCCTGGATGATCATGAGGCCTAGGTAAGTATTGTTAATTCATTTTAATTTACAAGTTTCATTTTTTTAAATTTACATTGTAATTCTGTTTTATTTTATTTGTAATATTTTATTATTTTTAGTAATTTTAGATTTTTTAGATTTTATGTATTTAGTAAGTTTATTATTTTATCTAATTAGTAGCTTTATTATTTAATTTTTTTGTTTTTATTTTAATTTGTTTTTATTTATTAGTTTATTGGGGGTTTATTTTAGTTGGGTAGTGTAGTGTTTTAACTTAGAGTGTCATGGGGATACTGGTCATGATGGTTCTTATATAGTACCTTCACGGCACAGGTTAATTGCGTATATGCCACGGATCCTTAAAGCACCCGTGGCAGGGAGTTTATTATTTAAATGCAGCGGGGGCCCGATACCGATATTAAGGTGCCAAGGGGGTCCTATCGGGACCTTTGCAGCAAAGTTTAACTTATAGGTGCAAGAAGAGTCCTTTGAGGACCCCTTTTGCACGGGTTAACAGTTTATTTATCATGGGGGCTGTATAGACCCCCATGTTTATGTAAACCCTTTATATTGTAAGTTTGCAAATTTTCATTCTTTCATTTTCATTCACTCTAAGGTGCTTTGGAAACAAGCTCTATATATGTTTGGTTTTAAACTCAAAGACTGGGCCTTCCATTCTTTTGTAATGTGTTAATTTTGTTTTTGCTTTGTACTTGATCCCTGTATAGTGCTATGGAATATGTTGGAGAGTTACAAATAAAGAATAATAATATGTGAGGTGATCAGGTAGGGTGAAGAATTTTGAGCAGGGAAGGTGGCAATCGGACAGTGAGTGGGGAAGGGGTTCTCTGGGTATTCCCTGCAGTGTGTGTTTAAATGGAGGGAATCCCCAGGGATTCTCATTAGTATAGGCTGGTTCGAGCTTAGTAATTTACTGAGCACAGTCTTTCTAGCAAAACCTGAGCCTTTTAATTTACTTGGGTTTACAAGATTAGGCTGTGCTCAGTAATATTACTGGTCCTGCAGCAGATTTTTCTGTATAATGCAAATTACACTTTGATGCAATAGAATAGGGCTCTAAGACTTTAACTTTCAAAATTGTAGCTACAAATCGATTCACTGTTGATCTTTTAAGCCACAATATTACACATAATTCTAATTACCTGTGCTAGAAATTAAATATATTTTTGTTGTAATGGTGACTCCAGATCTCTGAAAAGAAAATTGCATCTGGCAAACTACATTTTAAATACATAGTTCTAAGTGTACTATTTCATGTTTAGGTAAAACTTCCCCATTGTCATAGGCAGTGGTATCCACATTTCCCTATCAACTATAGTGTTTTAGTTAATGGTAACCAAGTTGAGTATTTCAAAAGCACCCAGTATATGTATTGTAACCAGTCTTAAAATATGTCTGTTCAAACCATTTCCCAGTCACTGATTCAATGAATTTATTTGGGTAGTAAAAGGTTTTCAAAAATAAGTTTCATGAAAAAAAGAAAAGAAACATAAAATATTCAATATGCCAAAGCTCGTGAGGCTTAGAAGTTGTAATATTGACATGCTTTAGAAGCAGTACTTGGCTTTCTGATGACGGCACATAGAAATCTTCAGAAGATGCTGTGATTTTGTCAAAAGATAGAAAGGCAGTTTCAGTATAATGAAAGGAAACATTAAATAATTATAACTAACCTGATCAAGTATAGCAAGTGTTTTTTTTTCTGGGACTCTCCGGGGGTTCCTGGCAGTGTTTTTTCCTCTAAGCTATTTTTCACTAGAAGCTACAGATATTAAATTGTTTTCCAAGCAAATAGAAAAGTGGAGCAAGGACTGCAGTGTCAGTATTGCAACTCAAATATTGCAGTTTGGTAAGCAAAACAGAATTGGTAGATTAATACATAGAAAATGATTTACAAGAGTCTGTAAATATACAAAATCACAGAGGAAAAAAATAGTGTAAAACCATAGTATGGTTATACAGTCATTAACACAACAACACCAAACACTCACTGGAACCCCATGCTTTCAGCATATCAGAAAATGTATACATTTTTATAATCCAGAAAAAAAAAATAGAAAAAAATATATATATATTTACATATGAATATATATACTAGCGACTTACCCGTCAAAAATGACAGCAATACAATTTGAAGCCTGGCAATGGTGTTTGTCTCCCTCCTCTACTTTACTGGCCTCGCGATGAGCACCTTTGCGCTCATTGCGAGCCTCTCCATCCCTCTACCTCTCCCACCCTCTATTTGATGGGAGGTGCTCATTGCAAGCCTCTTCCCCCTCTACTTTACTGGCCATTGCGATGAGCGCCTTCAGCACTTATCACGGGCCTCGCAATGAGCGCCTTCGGCACCGATTGTGAGCCCCCCCTTCTACTAACTCTCCCTCCCCTGTGTGTCTTTCCCCCCTCTCCATCCCCTGTGTCTCTTCCCCCCTCTCCCTCCCCTGTGTCTCTCTCCCCCCCTGTGTCTCTTTTCCCCCCTCTCCCACCCCTATATGTCTTCCCCCTCTCCCTCTTCACCCCCATCACCCTCCCATGTGTCTCTTCCCCCTCTCTTCGCCTCTTCCCTCGCCCCCTCCGCTGTGTCTCTTCTCCCCTCCTGTCCCTCCCCTGTGTCTCTCTCCCCCCCTGTGTCTCTCTTCCACCCCCTGTCCCTCTCTTCCCCCTCCCCTGTGTCTCTCTTCCCCCTCCCCTGTGTCTCTCTTCCCCCTCTCCTGTGTCTCTCTTCCCCCTCCCCTGTGTCTCTCTTCCCCCTCCCCTGTGTCTCTCTTCCCCCTCCCCTGTGTCTCTCTTACACACTCATCCCCCTCCCCTGTGTCTCTCTTACACACTCCTCTCCCTCCCCTGCATCTCTCTTCCCCTCCTCCTCTTCTTCCCCTGTGTCTCTTCCCCCTACCTTTGTCTCTCTTTGCCTTCTCTCCCTCCCCTGTGTCTCTCTCCCCCCTCCCCCATGTCTCTTTTCCCCCATCCTCTCCCTCCCCTATGTCTCTCTGCCCCCTGTCTCTCTGCCCCCTGTCTCTCTTCCCCCGTGTCTCTCTTCCCCCATGTCTCTCTTCCCCCGTGTCTCTCTTGGCCCCGTGTCTCTCTTGGCCCCGTGTCTCTCTTGGCCCCGTGTCTCTCTTGGCCCCGTGTCTCTCTTGGCCCCGTGTCTCTCTTGGCCCCGTGTCTCTCTTGGCCCTCTTGGCCCCGTGTCTCTCTTGGCCCTGTGTCTCTCTTGGCCCTGTGTCTCTCTTGGCCCTGTGTCTCTCTTCCCCCCCCCGTGTCTCTCTTTCCCCCCCGTGTCTCTCTTTCCCCCCCCCGTGTCTCTCTTTCCCCCCCCGTGTCTCTCTTTCCCCCCCGTGTCTCTCTTTTCCCCCCCGTGTCTCTCTTTCCCCCCCCCGTGTCTCTCTCCCCCCCCCGTGTCTCTCTCCCCCCCCGTGTCTCTTGTGTCTCTCTTTCCCCTCCTCTGTGTCTCTCTTCCACCGTGTCTCTCTTCCCCCTCCTCTCATGTCTCTCCCCCACACAGGATCCGCACAGGATGACGCACCCCACCGGATCAGTGAGTATGGAGCAGGGAGGGCCGCAGGGCTGATGTTGTCATCAGTTCGGCATGGCAGGCGGAATTGTGAAACTGCAAGTTGTCGTCAGTTGCGGCCCTCGCATTGCGAGGACTTCAAAGCGTGACGAGAACTAGCAGTTTGACAACTATTATATGTGATATATATATATATATATATATATATATATATATATATATATAAAGTCTGTAATTTATTTTCTACTACATGTATTATTGCTTACTGTGGGCTATCTGTGGAGTTGATTTGTCACCTGTTGTAATTCACATTCATTTATGAATGGAATTAATCCTATTGTAAGGTGTTTTCCAGTGGCAGCTCTATCCATGAATAGACATATTATCTGTATTCAAGGTCCCTCCCTGATGACAAATCAGGTTAGGTGAAAATAATGGCTACCCCCCTAAAGCATCATTGCACAAAATAGTTAATAGTATACTCTATGGACAAAATGTTTCTAGAAAGAAAAAATAATCAATCATAGTTCTTTAAAAGTGTATTCTGTAAATATAGGACTGTTTGAATGCCTCTCTGTGAACCCTGAGGCATCGTCACGTCTTGAACCCTTATCTGAACCCTCCATTCTCTGCTCATTTACAATACTAGCTCTAACAAACATGTCTCTCAACTCCTTTTTCATACATATGTTCTGCTATACATTTCAGCTAATTTTATTAAAATATTAATCCCAATAGGTAGTATAAATGATTATAAGCAACAAGAAGAAATAAAATATTCTTATCCACATATAGTAGCATGTTCCATCTGTTTATGTATATGTCACAAACATAAACATTTTCCCAACTTTCAGCGGTCCTTAATATATGGATATACAAATAATGGCATACTAAGGGCCTCATTCAATTGCGATTTGGCCAATGAAATAGGGCTCTAAATAAGCACATAGCATATTTTTTTTAAATAAGTTTTTAGTTAGTGAAAACCTTGCTTTTGGATAGATGCTTGCTAACTAAAAACTTCTTTAAAAAAAATATGTTATGTGCTTATTTAGAGCCCTATTCAATTGCCCAAATTGCATGTACATATTCACTGGCATGTACATATTCACTGTTCTGTGATTTTTATTTTTCATTTTTATTTGTTATCCTGGATGTATTGTTTTTTTATTGGAGAGAGCAAGTCTACTATAAGAAGATCAAAACAAATGTAGCACAACTTTTAATGAATGTTATGTTATAGAAGCTCTCCTTAAGCCAAAAATATAAGTGTAATGATACCACAAATCTAAAGACTAAATTGTGTTGTCATTCTTGCAATCAAGCAGGCACTTGGGAATGGCCAGTGAGAGGTCACCCTAATCAGTTCTAAAAGACTGAAATTGTATTTGTAGACTGGACGAAGCAATGCACACAATGTTCTTTCCCCTTTGAACAATTATTTCAATAAATAGAGAAAAAGAAAAATATAACTAGAATATATAACTCCACCACTGACATGATGTTGGGAGAGATGCCAGTATACAGTTCTTCCTTACTCAGGTGGGAGTGTTCTTGGAAAACAGGAGAATGAAGATTTATAGTTGCTGTGCCCTGCACACAATCTCCGTGGTCCTGGATACTTTGCAAATAAATCATAGTCTATTTTTCTGTGATATAAAAAGGCTTATAATAAGTATCACCAATTTGGATGTTTCAACTCTATTGAGGGTATATACATGGAGGAAACTCAGCTTCAATACTGTCAACAAACGCACAAGACATTTCTTGTAACAGATGGGACTCGAAACGCAGAACAAGCAGGAATACACCGAGCAATGACAAAGAAACAAGACAGAGGACACTGCTCAGCATGAATACTATTGTAAGACATACACTCATCAGAAAAGAGGGTCTGTTCAGACACTTCACTGTGCTGTATTAATTAGTAGAGTTACAAAGTGAGAACACTTGTGTCAGTTATTCCAAATATATATATAAACTAGAGAATTGCCTGTCAAAAAATGACGGCAATTAAATTGTAAGGTAGCTAATGCTGTTTGGTGTATAATAATGAAATCTATAATACATTAATAAATGAATATACTTGAAATGATATAGGTATCACAAGGTTTTGGAGACCAGCAGCCTAGGTCAGCAATAATCCAATTCAGCAACTTGTAGGTGAAACAGGAACAAGCTTTATTGAAGGGATCAGGAACCACAATAATCTGGCAAGGTACATAAACAGGAAGTGCCTTATATAGGCCAAGGACCAGACACCTGACCAGACACAGCTGAAGAGACTAGTCACTGATGCTATTGCTAGCAGAGTCAAGGTTATCAGATCTCCAGGAATTTCACAAAGGCAGGCTGGTGCAGTGGTAGGGAAGAGGATCAGCAGCCTGGGGACCAGGGTTCAAAACCCAGCAGAGTCAATTCCTCACAATACTTTACCTATTTATTTATTTTTTATAACATAAATTTTATTGAGAAGTTCTGGAATTGCAATGACAAAACAAAAAGAATAATGAAAAACATAGTCCACATGTTGTCTTATAACTAACATCATATTGCTAATATATTAAAACCATTCCATTTAAATAAAAACTCCATTCCAACTCTTTTTCTTTTTTTTTTTGTGATTCTGTCCAAAAATATTCACACTAGTTTCTTAATACTCAGCAATATATACAGCTTATAAAGTCACATTGCTCAAATTGCAGTAATTCACATTTCCATGGATGAACCTGAGCAGCAGGAGATATGTTAAAAGAAGATAAAATAGAAAAAAAAACAAAAAAACAAAAACTAGTGACATTATATAATACCTATGGTGGGGTGTCATCCCCCATTAATTCCCTGCTCAGCCAATCTTAAGGTAGCCATCCTCCCTCCCTGTACCTTTGGCGTACTGAAGAAATATCTCTCCGGGACCTCTCACCACTTCTCCCCGTCCGCTCCACACTCCACTCCCCAGCTGCACATCAGGAATGGCTTCTTTAATGTGTTCCCTTAACTTAGTTATTATATATTACTGTCTGTGAATAGAATCCAGGGTTCCCAAACCTCCAGGAAGCAGTGATATGTATCTGATATGATATGGGTCATCCGCTCATTAATGCAAATAAAGTTTATTTTGTTTGTTACATCATGGAAATTAATATCCCTAATCTTCCATCGTCTTGCGATGGTGTTCTTAGCTGCTAGAAATATCAGTTGGGCCAGTTTATTCCCCTCTCTTCCCAATTTTGAGAAGCGTGCTCCCAGGAGACAGACTGCTATTGATGGTTGGAGTGGGGTTTTGAGTATTAGCGAAATTAGATTGGTCGTCTCAGACCAAATTTTAAATACCTTAGGACAACTCCACCAAGTATGAATGAAGTCTCCCCTTCCGTGACACCCCCTAAAACATCTATCTGAGTTTGTTTGGGATATCTTATTTAGTCGAACTGGAGTTGTATATGCCCGATGTAAAATCTTAAGGGAGGTTTCTAATAAACTATAATTAAGTGAACCCTTAGATAGGTTCGTTAAGGATTCAGCCCATTTATTCCCATCCCAAATTTGCCCTAGGTCCAACTCCCACCTCGATACAAAGGAAGACCTCCAAGTGCTTGGTGGACTATTGAAGATTTGGTATATTGACCCCAAGATTCCTTTGGACAGGGCCTCACTCTTACACACCACCGACATCCAAGTTTCCCTCGGGGGTCCATGGGTTCTTTGTATCTCATCAATCCAGCTCCTTATTTTAATGTAATTAAAGTGTTCCCGGTGTGGAACCTCGAAGTTCCTAATCATGGATTCTGAAGTTCTCATAATCTCTCCCTCAAACCAAGCCCCCAGCTTATCCAGACCATGCGAAGTCCAATATTCCTTGGACTCTGCAGTGATGGTGGTTGATAAGGAGGGCGATGTAAAGATCGATGTGAGGGGAGAAACCGGGTAAGTCAGTTTGTATTTCCTCCTAGCCCAGATCCAAACTCTCAGTGTAAACTTAGTTATGGGGTTCTGTATTCTAGAGTAAAAAGCGCTTGCACCTGGAGCCCACAGGATAATACCCCACGTAAGCGGGGCCATCTGCAACTCCTCTACAAAGACCCAGTTTGGTTGAAGTGGAATGGAGTGAGCTAGTGGGATAGAGGCAAGCTGGGCTGCTCTGAAGTAACTCAGGAAATTAGGGCAAGATAGGCCCCCCTTGGATTTATGTACGTACATCGTTTTTCTCGCTATCTTAGGGGGTCTATGTCTCCATATGAACTTAAACACTTGGGTCTGGAAGCGGGCCAATTCTGTATTTTTTATCTGGATTGGCAGCGTCCTGGCAAGATAGAGCAGCCTCGGCAAAATATTCATTTTAACCGTGACTACTCTACCCGTCCATGAGATATGTCGGTTTGTCCAATTTTCCAGGTCTCCCCGCAGAGCCCTATAGAGAGGTGGATAGTTAGCTTTATACAAATTAGTTAATGAGTTGGTCAAATTAATCCCTAGATATTTGATGTGTGAGGGGGGCCATATAAATTTGTGTACTCCCTTCAGGTGATTCAAAATATCCAAAGGGATCCCAACACTCAAAGCTTCTGTCTTGTCCTGGTTTAACCTCAGGCCTGACACATTGCTAAAGACTCCTATCGTGTCCATCAGGGCGCCTACAGAAGAGCTAGGGTTCGAAAGGGTGCAAAGCAGGTCATCAGCAAACAAGGAGCATTTTAGTTGCTGGTGTCCCACCCGCACCCCCTCTATAGAGGAGTTAACTCTGATCGCCTGAGCCAAAGGCTCAATGGCCAGAGCAAAGAGAAGAGGAGACAATGGGCAGCCCTGTCTCATACCTCTCTCGATTTTAATACAGGCCGTATGAGAACCAGGCAATTTTAGTGTGGCCCTGGGGAGTGTATAATAAGTACGCAGCAGGTTTAAGAAGTTTCCTCTGAACCCAAACTTATCCAAAGTGGCAAATAGGAAGGGCCATTCCAGGGTATCGAACGCCTTTTCGATGTCCAATGCGAGTAGGCACACAGGGAGACCCCTAGCCCTGGCCAAATGAATGACATTTAAAGTCCTCCTGATGTTATCACTAGTCTGCCTGTTTGGAATAAAGCCTGATTGGTCCTTATGTATTAAGGCGGGTAGGAAGATCGAGATCCTCTGGGAGAAAATTTTGGCCAGCAGTTTGACGTCCCCATTAAGAAGCGAGATTGGTCTATAATTTTTAGCTTCCTTTGGATCCCGGCCCTCCTTGGGGAAGAGCGTCAAGTCTGCATGATTCAGCTCTGGGGGAGTTGTCTCTCCTCTTAGAATTGAATTGAAGAGACTACATAAATGGGGGGTCAGTATGTCCGAGAACTTTTTGTAATAGATGTTAGTGAACCCGTCCGGACCGGGGGACTTCCCTAGCTTCAGTTCTTTAATGGCATCTAAAAGTTCTTTGACCGTCACATCTTTATTCAAATTTTGTAAGTCCAGGGGTGAAATTTGGGGCAAATCAAGGGAGTTTAGGTAGGAATGAATAACATTTTCTGAGGCCAATTTCTGAGTGGAGTAAATATTTTGATAAAAGTCCCTAAAGACCTCCTGGATTTCATTTTGGCTGTAGGTGAGATCGCCTTTCCTATTTTTGATTTGGGATACCCTGGCTTGAGCATATTTAGCTTTTAAGCTCCTTGCTAGTAGCTTGTCAGGTTTATTCGCCTTAGCATAAAACAAATGTTGAGTCCTCCTTAATGCCTTATCCGTTTTTATTGTCAAAATACTATCCAGCTCTAGCCTGGCCTTATCTATCTGTTTCCTTAAAGCTATCGAGGGAGAAAGCTGATGTTGCCGCTCCAATTGAGATAGTTTCCCTGATAGCTCCTTTTCTTTTAGCCTGTTCTGTTTTCTGGATTGGGAGGCTAGCTTGATAAACACCCCCCTTATGTAGGCTTTGTGCGCCATCCAGACCCAACCCGCCCCTGTCTCCCCACCCGCATTGGACTCAAAAAATTCCACCAACTCCCTCTCAGTTTGCTCCTGGAATCTGGATTGCGAAACTAAGTATTCATTAAGTCTCCAGGTATAGGGCATCCGAAATTGAGCTCCCAGGTCTACCTCTAGTGTGACCGCCGCGTGGTCCGACCAGGTGCACGGAACAATAGCCGCTTTGTTTGAGCTGTCTAGAAGCGAATTACATATATATATTGTGTCTATACGGGAATAAGTCCCGTGTGTGGGGGAATAAAAAGTATAGTCCGTTCCTCTGGGGTGCAGACCTCTCCAGGCGTCAACCAGATCTAAGGAGTGCAGAAGTTTTAAGATTTGCCTGTTTTTTTTTGGGAGAAGCGAACTTCTTGTGAAGTTTTAGATCTATCTGCCACTGGGTCTAATACCAGATTAAAGTCCCCTCCTATAATTAGTTTGCCCCATTCTCCCCCCTCCAGGACCCTTAAAAATCTGATCAGGGTCTTATGTGGTGCTTTCGTGGGGGCATAGAAGGAGGCTAGTGAAACTGGAGAACCCAGAATCGTCCCCTTTAAAATGATGTAATAGCCCTCCCGGTCCACTATCTTGGTTGTCATTTGAAATTGGAGGCTCTTGTGGAGCAAAATCGCCACTCCTTCTTTTTTGGAGACCTGGGTAGAGTAGTAAAAATGAGGATAATTTTTGTCGAGGTAGGTTGGGGCTTTATTCCTGGCGAAATGTGTCTCCTGTAAGAAGATCACCATGGGGTTAAGGGTCTTATAGTATAGGAAAGCCTTCCTTCGCTTGAAAGGGGAGTTGAAACCTTTCACATTATGGGTAAGTAGTGTCATTGGTGCGGTCATGGATAGACTTGAGGTGTATATTTCTGGTGCATTAATGTAGCCTTACCCTTCCGGAGGAGCGCCGAGGAGGGAGTGCAGAGCGGATTTCCCCCTCTGGGGGATAGGAGTGGTTGAGCCCGGCCAAGAAGAGGTCCAGTATGATTAGCTCTGTGGGGGGAAAAGAGGCATGAGTATAAGTAGTGCAGAGGCGGTCCCAAGAAGTCTAAGGGAGGCAGGATTATACCGGACAAGTCTGGCAGTATCTCAGAACTACTAGAACCCAACTCAATAGGCTGAAATGAGATCCGTTCCAAAAGTACCAGGGGTCCTCCACTCTCTGAGGCCAGGCAACTTGGCCCACTGTCCAGCAGACAGGCCGCCGCCTTAAGCCCAGCTATGTAGAGCAAACCCTGATTTGGCTCAAAATCCCATAAACAGCCATAGAGAAAGAGAAAACAAGAACTTGGAGGCACCAAGTGGCAAGTTTCGTTTAGGCAGTAGGGGGGAGTACAGGGGCAAGAGAGCCCATGCTGATAGGTGACAAGGAAAAGAGCAGCAATGAAGAAAACACAGAGGGAAGAGAGAACAGTTGCTGCCAAAAGGTCTGACTGTCCCAAGACCACCCGTCTTGTCTTAAACATTCTACCCTCTTGGAACCCTAGAGCCTCTGTTCCAATTCCCGCCGGCAAGGCCAAGCAAAAGTCACCTAGAAAAGTATTAAGAAAACAGAATAAAGACAGAACCATGAATAGCTTATTTAAACGTTTAACAACATAATTTTTTATCTTGACTAAAGCAGAGTAAACCTTTAGACCCGGTCCAGTAAAGAAAGATCTTGACGGACTGGCTATACTATCTGCATGTGTATTAAAACTTATAGCTTTATCAGTCAGCTAACACCTGCTGAAGAGGGGAGGAAAAGCAAAACATGGATTAGTAACATTCCAAAAGTCTTTGGTAAACATGGCCCCGCTAAGGGCCCCAGGCTCCTTTGAGGACCTAAGTAAAAAAAGTAAGAAAAATAACACGTCCTGGGAAAAGGCCAGGTCAGTTCCAGGTGGCTTCCATGTTAGTCTCTACCAGGGAATTTTGATATGGTGTTTTTAAGCCCTTGTAAATCCTTAGGATGCCGAAATAAGTCTTTGCTAGCCAGTTGTCTTTTCAAGCGGACCAGCCTATTTGAAAGTCACTGGAGTTGGCAGCAGCTGAATTATTGCATTTACGAGTCCATGATCTGGGAGGGTCGTCTATGAGTGGTCTTTGAGGCTTGGTCAGTGGGCCTCTTGTGCCTGGTCACTTCAGACCATTGCCTTTTCGGGAGAGGTAAAGCTGTTGATGCAAGTGATGTCGAGGTTGGGTCCCCCCCAGAGAGATCCAGACTCTTCAGAAGTTCTTGGCAGTCTTCTAGAGAACGTGTTGTATACTGGGTGCTCCCTACTGAAAAAATAAGGGCAAATGGGAATCCCCAACGGTACCTGATGCCGTGGTGGAGAAGAACTTCCAGGGCTGGCCTCATCAGCCTCCGTTTTTGAAGTGTGGAAGGGGAGAGATCCGCAAAAAATTGAAGTTTGGCCCCGTCTGGGCCTGTGATCACAGCCTTCTTGCGGGTAGTTGCCAGGATTAGATCCCTTGATTGTTGGCGTAGTAGCCTTACAATGATGTCTTTGGGAAGGTCTAGGTTACGACTTCCCCCAAGGGCTCTATGGGCACGCTCCACTTCCCATTCGTGGTCTGGATGACCTGAGAGGATCTCGTCGATCGTGGCCTTAAGGTAGCGAGGAAGGTCGACTATTGCCGTAGGCACGCCTCTGATCCTCAGGTTGAATCGCCTGGATCTATTCTCCAAATCCTCCAGTTTATCTTCTATGCCACAAATACGGGAGGTGTTATCCGCAATGGTGGCCCTGTCTCTCTCCTGGGCCTCTACCACTTGGTCAACGGTCTCTTCAAGTTGATGGGTCCTTTGGCCAATCTCATGTATGTCTTTCTGCAAAGATATGACCGCCCTGTCTATGTGAGAGGCCAGGAGAGCCTCAATTCTTGCCATTGAATCGCTGTTGATGGAGACTTCAGGCTGTGGGGCCCCCTCCAGGGGATCCAGGTCAGAGGTGTCAGATTGCTCCGAGACAGGGTCCTTCATCAGTGCCACCTGTGTTTCTGAAGCCTTGAAATGTTCGTCAATTTTTTTGGATGTTAATGACTTTTTGTTTTTCCCCATTTTTATGGAGCTGCTTCTACCCGGGGTAGCCATTGAGTGTCCAGACAACGGATGGATTCCACTGGGGGGGTCACTCGGTATTAGCTTTTACCTCTCAAGTATTTAGGTCTGTTGTAGTCTGTCTTGTCTGTTCATATCTAGATTCTGTACTGAGATCTTGGCATCTCTCAGGCCCTGCCGGCGGGAACTGTGCTCGGCTCCTTCAGCTACATCTCCTTAGGCTGATATGCCCCGCAGTTCAGTGCCCCCAGCAGATCTGGGTTGTGTACTTATCAGAGTCCCACCAAGTGTGATCTGTGCAAACTTTTCAGTGCAGGACTTGAAAATCTACTTTACCTATTTTGAAGCATTGTGTTGAAAAGCTGGCAATCTGTTTTGATGTTGCTGCAGCATTAGTGGTGTGGAGCTGCTGTGTAAGCGTGATGAATGTGTGCAGTGTAATAGTGTGCATGGGAGAGACCAAACCGTTAGCGTAGTTGTGTACTTCTGCATTGTCGTAAAATGGCGGGTAATGTGTGGTATGCGTCTTAGCGGAATATCCGTAGGTGTTTTGTAGTGTTTTGCGAGTTTCTTGTCGTGCTTTGCGTGTTTAGAGTGCTGTAGCCTCGTTTTCGTTTTGTTCGGCGGCCATTTTTTCTCTTGCTTAGAGAATTTTTTAGTGTCTAAACTCTTTTATTTTGAGGTAAATGAAGGTGTAAGGATGCTCCCTCTTGCTGTAGGTAAGCATTTTATGTATGTGCTGTGTGTATTTATTGTGTTTTACATTTTTTCATGTTCGCGGGTTGAGGCCGATTTTTGCGAGGTCGTAATGAGTGGTAACGTGTCTCGTATGTTGTTTGCGTTGCGACGTAAAGTTTGCGAGGGTCGCAGTTGCTGTGTGGTGTTTTTTGCGTTACAACGTAAAGTCGCAGTTGCTGTGTGGTGTTTTTTGCGTTACAACATAAAGTTTGCGAGGGTCGCAGTTGCTGGCAAGGAGCGCAAGCCCGCAAGCGTGAGCAACGGCTCTGGCTGGCTCGCCTGCTCACAACTATATATGTGATGTCACACACTAAAATTATCTTACAGAAAGTACTTGAAATATTATATATAATAATACATATTTAATATATATAAATATATATGAGCCTGATTCAATTGAGCTTTCGCTATTAAATTTGCTTTTAAATTGGCGTCTTTTTGTGAGCTCCAAACAGGTTGCGAGTTATGGGCTTGAAAAAATTGCGATGGTTAAACTCATAACTTACAGTCTGCTGAAGCCTTTGATCTTTCACTTTCGCAAGAGTTACTATGGCTGAAATAGCAAAACGCTATTCAATTGCTCCAATTCCGCAAGCCCGCAAATGTTTTCACACCTGTAAACGGCAAATGAAGGAGAAAATCCTACGAGTGCTAGAGAGGACCCGCAAGGGGGTTAAACACCTATTTGTAAATAAAAATAAAAAATCAATACTGCCCTGTAAATAACGGGGAAAGTGATGAAAGACATTAGAATTAATTGCACAATAGTCTCAAGCTTGAAAATAGCAGAATATAAGATTTATTTTTATGTTTCATTTCAGGGTTAAATCGATTTCTGGTATCAATGAGTTAATACATAACAGTCACCCATATGGACTAGAACAGTATTGGCATTCATTTTCATAATTCTTTATTTTGCGGGTCTGATCGCATATCGGATCCCCAAACCTAATTAATTGACATTTGACCTCCATATTTTACTGCCGTATTTTCTCATTTTCTATTGGCTAATTTGCAATGGGAGGTTACGAACTTGCTTCATTGATCATGTTCCCGCCCTGAACTGCTACGAGCCAGTGCATGGTATACAGAGTCGGCTTCAGGACAATAATTTGCAGCCTTGAGCAATTGATGTACGGTCAGTGGCCCTAGTGTGTTTGTTATCCAGGGGTTCAGTTCTCCCTGAGGAATACAATAAAGCCTATAGCCCACATCCTCGGGGAAAGGGGTCCTAGTTCTGGGGTACCCGCGTACAGGGCTCAGAAAAGCTAGAGGGCTACTGAACAGCTGCAAGGCTTCTAGGAGCCCAGGAAGTATGGGGAAAGGGAGATTTAACTAAGCGTTATTGCTCCTTTGTGACATATAGTCATTACCACTTTAAGAGCTTGTCACATAGGCTTGCAATCTCTGACCACGGCTATGCTTTCATCTCAATGGGGGCCTAGGATTATTATTATTATCGTTTATTTGTAACGCGCCAACATATTCCGTAGCGCTATACATAAGTTAAGTTACAGGCAATGACAAGTTAAAGATTCATACATTGCAAAGAGTGGATGGCCCTGTCTTCTCATGTACATAATTCTAATTTTCACCGCTCTCACCACTTGCTGTATGCTTGTCTTTTCTCAGATCAGCATGCAGTTGTTTGACTTTCTGGCATATCATTTCTGATAAATGCTATCCCCCGCTAATTGTTTTTCGTTTATCCAAACATACAATAATTTCTCAACTTCCTCTAATGTCTTTGACAATTGCTTGGTGATGGTACCGACACCTCTAGCCTCATCGGCTCCTTTGATGGCTTCCTTATTTTTTAGAATGCTAGCAATTGTTGTTCTTGGCATTTTGAACTCAGCAGCAAGATCACAGATGTGGCTACCACCATCATACTTGGCTACTATCTCTTTTTTGTCTCTATGGTGATTCTCCTGTTTTCTACTGAGTGATAGTCTTCTTTGAAGTCATGATGATGTAGGTGCAGGCTGGACCTGGCTCAATTTGGATTCTTGTAGGAACAGGTTGGACTTAGGCTCAGTTTTGGCTTTTCCAGGCACAAGCTGGATTTGGGCTCAATTTGGACTCTTGTAGGCACTGGCTGGACTTAGGATCAATTTTGGCTCTTCCAGGCACAGGATGGATTTTGGCTCTGACAGGCACAGGCTGAACCTGGGCTCTTAAATTTGCTATTTAATTGGCGTCTTTTTGCGGGCTCAGGATGGTTTACAGGTTACAGGCTTGAAAACTTTGCGATGGTTAAACCCGGAACTTACAGCCTCCTGAAGCCTTTGATCTTTCAATCCCGCAAGAGTTACGATTGCTAAAGTCGCAAATCGCTATTCAATTGCTCCAATTCTCCAAGCCCGAAAATGATTTCACACTAGTCAATGGCAAATGTAGGAGAAAAACCTACTAGTGCTAGAGAGGACCCGCAAGGGGGTTTAACCCCTGTCCACAGCACTGTAAATAACAAATCAATACTCCACTGTAAATAACGGGAAAAGTGATGAAAGACATTAGAATTAATTGCACAACAGTCTCAAGCTCACAAATCTGCAATAAAATAAATGTATTCTTATGTTTCATTTCGGTGTTATATCGATCTTGGTAATCAATGAGTTAATGTATATCAAGCCATCCACATGCACTAGAATAGTATTGGCATTCATTTTTATAATTTCGTATTTTGAGGGTTTGCAAGTCCGATTGCATATGGAACCCCCGAACCTAATTGATTGATATGTAACCTCCATGCTTTACTGACGTAATGATGGTGGTCTCATTGTCTATTGGCTGTTTCGAAATGGGAGGATATGGTCTTGCCTAATTGATCATGTTCCCGCCCTAAACTGCTACATTCGAGTGCATGGTTTACGGAGTCGACTTTCGGCACATAACTTGTTAGCTCCTTCAACTGAATCGCACCGGAATCGTAGACGAATGGGAGCCCAGAGCACTCCCGCAGACATACGTCCAGGATCCCACGAGATGCGGACTTGCAATTGACTCGGGCTCTATGTCTTTGCATTGGAAAAGTTAAATATACAATTAACAGCTTAAATCATTGCAGACATTTCCAATAAAACATATTACACTCCTTTGCTTATCAACCACAACTATAATAAATTTACCTACTTGAACACCTAAGCAATCTCCTTTTATTTAATATGTAATCGCGCAGTTCACTATTTTTATAAAGCACTTTATATACAGTTAGGTCCTACTGTATATTACTAGCTCTGATTTAGAGGACTAGTATGGTCAGTGTTTGTGTTTTGTATTTTGAATAATAAAAAATGTAAAAAAAAAAAATAATAAAAAATAAAATAAACACAGGCTTTACATTTTTTAATTTTAAATGCAATTATTTATTACTGTAGGCTTCTCTTTTCCTTAATGAGCTTGTTTCTTGCAGCTTCTATCTCAGCAGGATGTGTTCTTGTAAAATAATGAGCATTTCATTAAACCTAATAAATGCCCTAGCAGAGCGATACATAGCTAGGGGGTAGCACTCAGGACCGGATCACTATCTAGTAAGTAAAGGCCGATGCATAGCTAGGGTCATATTTATGTAACCAGAAATGAGATGAGAGTAAATTGAGTTACTGCGGCACCAGTGGGTGGTAACAACATTTTACCATCAAAAGTCTGCGGTAGGTATCTAAAGGTTGAGTACCCCTGGCCTAAACAATGATTCCAGAACAGATATAGTGTGCACATAAACTGGGCTGATCTGTCCTTCTTTTTCTGTGATTGATTTGTAAAATCCCAGACAAACGTCAATCAAGATTAGACTTGACGCAACTACAATCTTTATTTTGAATATATATATATATATATATATATATATATATATATATATCACTGTGATTAAAGGATTGAACAGGAGTATGAAATTGACATTGCTTCACATATTTAATAATGTATGATCATTACTGGTAGTTTAAATAAAATTATTTTTTACGCACATAGTTATAAAGCATGGCACTGTGAGTGCTTTGTAATACACATGTGGCTATTACTCAGCATAATAATATATCTTTTTATTCCTCTTAGCTGGCATTACATTAATTCCAGCCTTCACAGATTTCTGTAGATATGCAGGGATTATGGTGACCCTTTAGGAGTTATCAGACTACAGGAATTGTAGTATTAGCATTTCAGAAGGAATTTCAATTTCCCTGAGCTGATACTATTTTTGTCCCTTATTACTCCTGAACACAGAGTCACTATCTGTCTGCTTCACCTAAGAGGATATTTTCTGTGGGTTTGAAAAATCATGATATTTAAAAAAAATAAAAATTATATTCAGGATTTTCTTTGTTTAGCATGGTTTTGTCCTGTATTTAAATATGCTATTATGGTTAACTACTCTTGAAAATAGGCCTTTAATTTATGTCCTATTATATGCCACAGTGTTGCAGTTGGTTGAATGCTAATAAGCTGAAATTTAAACAGATTTTACTAAATATTTTTTCAATGTTTTAAATGATTGAGAAATAAAAAACTTGTTTTATATCCCCTTTAACTATAGTATTTTATTTTATTTTAATGGCAGCAGATACTTGCTTTAGTTCCTTACAGGATTTGACACCTGGGAGGAATTGGAGGAATATTACATATTTATTCTGTTTTATTGAAAGACTGTAACTATGAATAGTCACTTGGCCACATGATTTAATATAATAGAAAGTCTCAGTAGTGTATCTCTCCCTCTCAGGCTCTAGGCAGACTAAGATTGACGTGCCCAAGACACAAGCAGGGTCTGCTACCTTTTTTTTTCACTAGAAAAAATCATTTTTTTTTAAATTTGATATTTTCCCCATGCAACAGTGGTCCTTTAAAAATAAGTATTAATACTTTTTTTTTTTGCAAGAAGATTTTTTGCAGGAAAAACTTTTAAAGAAAGTTATTATTAACAATCTGGAAAAGATGGCACCATTCACTGAATACAAAGGGCCAGAAGTACTTATTGTCAAAATGGTTGGCAATCAGATACCAGTTGCTGTTTACCAAAGACAGCATCAAGCAATGCAAGCCTTGCTATTTGGACTGGTGTGCTATGCTATGCATACACAGGAGGGATTTTACTAATAATCTCTGTATTTACTATGAACTGTTTCCTCTGGGAAAAACTGAGATCACAGCCCATCTCATCTCAGCTATTTGAGATGCTTATAAATTCCCCCAGTTCATTTGCTGGATACCTTCCTACACTGCTGCATGCAGAGTGTTATAGGAATATTATGAGTGTATATGGGTTAATATGATCACAGTGTACTGCCATTAACTAGACTGCAATTAACTCATTTTTGACATAAAACATCTCTAAGAAAACATAGGATATAGCGTATGGAAGCCTCCTGTTGCCAGGTGCTCTCGCGTCCTAACCCTAAACCTAAGCCCCTAACCCCTACACCCCTTGACAACCCTAACAACCTACACCCCTTGCCTGCCCTAACCTTAATTCTTACCCCCTACACCACTTACCGGCCCTAACCCTAAACATAACCCCCTAATCCTAACCCCCTACACTCCTTGCCGGCCCTAACCCAAAACCTAACCCCCTAACCCTAACCCCCTAACCCCCTACACCCCTTGGCGGACCTAACCCTAACCTCCAAACACTCTTAGCCTAACCCTAAACCCCTAAAACTAATTCCCTAATCCCCTACACCCCTTCCCGACCCTAACCCTAACCCTGTAAACCTAACCCAAAAACCCCTAACCACTTACCCGCCACAGGGAGACAGCTTCATCGGCACAGGGCAGTGCAGCATGCATGCGTGCACATAACAGATGCACGTGCACGTGTGCTAGCATAAAACAGGAAAGCACCAGGTTATTTAACAGTTTTATCTCTGCTTGATAAACATAACCCAATGAAACCCTTAGGGCCTCATTCTATTATCGGCTGTAGAAGATGCGGGGCCGCAAGGACCGGCCGCAGGCTATTTGCCTATTCTATTCCCTTCCGGCCGAGGGCTCCGGCAGGCTTGCCCTGTTATCCCTTGCGGCCGCACGCGCAGCAGGAAAGCCTTTGATCTTAAACGTCTGCAAGAGTTTCGGCCGCAAGAAAGCCCCGGTTGCTATTCTATTGCTACGGGAACCCTCTCGGCAAGGCTAAAACCGAGCCGCAGCTTACTTGCACCAAAAAGGTCCCGCAGGCACACAATTAAGCACATAATATAGCCATCCTGCACTCTGATGAGACGATAAAGTGATTGGAGGTGTTAGCATTCATAGCACAACATTCCCCTACACTCAAATCTGTAAATAATTTTTAGTTTAATTCATGTCAAATATCCGTGGACAAAGTCCAGAGGGCTTGGAGCACCTCAGACCCTGGCTGCAGGACGGAAAATAAACCATTAATGAAATAGCGGATTTGGGTGATGTGCAAGCTTGAGAGGGTGTTGTTATTAATCCTCATGTCACCCATTATGATTATTACAGAGCTTTACAGTGCCATCTTGAATTTATATTTGCATTTAAAGTTTACTGACCTTGCGGCCGGTTGCATGATATGCGGCCGGCTGTAAGGGGGATATCCTTGCGGCGCCGTCCATTTGAATTGCAAGGTAAAGGTAGCTCTACACGGGGCCGTAAGACGGCCGCAATGAATCGCAGCTTTGCGGCCGTTTTACGGCTGATAATAGAATGAGGCCCTTAGTAAGGGTGTATGCAAATCACAAATGTTTCTGTTTGGAAAAATCAATTTCAATCAAAGAAGCATTTGTCATTTTTTAATTCCTAACTCATCAAAAAATATAAATATTTTCTGAACTGCTCCTGTTTTTTTTTATATTTGTACAATTAATTCTACATATCATTATCATTAAGAAAATAACTACTTAAATAAAAAAAAGAAATAAGTATCATCACATCACATTGCAGACAATATTAAACTGGTTACATGTAACAGATTAATCTGGGTTCAAAATAAAATATTAAATCATGGACTGCTATTAATTTAAAAAGCCAATGTGATCATATATTTTAAATATTACTATTATAAAGAGCTGTACTTGAAAATATGCAAACTATTCAAAGTGGAAAAAAAAAGTGGATTTGCCAAAGGAGCTCATCGCCTGCGAGCCTCGCAAAGCGAGGCAAGCAGTTGAGGCATTGAAACAAGCGGGACTTAGGCAGAAATGAGCGCCGAAGGCGAGCCGTTGAGGCATTGAAGTACGCGGGACTTAGCCTCAAAGCAGTTGCAAGCAGCTTTGGAATGCATGACTTAGAGAAAAAATTGCGAGGCACGGAACTTACAAAGAGAAATTACGAGGTCGGAAAAATACGAAGTTAACGGCCATACCGCGCAAATTGAAAAACAGGAGAAAAAAAAAAAATTCACACACAGCACAGGAGGACAGACAGGACGTCTGGGAGTGAGATTTCACCCAAATTTAAGCAGAATTTCCTGAGTTTTGGCACTCGAAATTCGGCTAAGCGGGAAAAAAAATGGCAAGAGAAAAAAATGAAAACGAGGCTACGCGACCATGAATCGCACAAAACACCGCCAGCTGCATAACACTTTTACCCAGGAACATACAAAGTACAAAATACATTATTATAAAGGACTTAAAATGCTTGCGAAAATCGCCGCCAGTTTACAACACTAACTTGCAACTAATAACATTACAAATCTAAAATGGAGCTTTACCTGACTAAACAAACGGTTTGGCCCCGCTCACGCAGCCTTTTTATACTGCACACTTAGCACATTGCTAACACTTTCTCCTCAGGCCAGCAACAGTCCAACTGTACATTTGTATGCAGCAGGAAAATAAAAAGAGATTGTTAGCGCTTCAGGATATTGATTGTTGGATATATTAATTAGAAATAGGTAAAGTATATTACTTAATTATTATTAAAAAATATATATTTAAAAAAGAAAAAGCTAAATAGCATATTTTAAACTGCCGTTTGAATGACACGGGGAGAGGCTCGCAATGAGCATCGAAGGTGCTCAGAGGAGCAAAACTACACGAGAGGAGACTCTCGCAATGACTGACGAAGGTCCTCAGAGGAGCAAAAGCTTTACATTGTGTGGCAAACAGCATTGCCATGGCTTCAAATTTTATTGCCCCGTCATTTTTGACGGGCAAGTCGCTAGTTGCTATATAAGCACCATTTTTCTTAGTTTAAAAAAATCTGCTTTGGACTCTATTTCAAAGCAACATAAGTAAAAATATTACTGAGCTATCAAATAACGCATGTAAAGCTAAACTTCAAGAAATGCCATGTGTGCCTGATCCATAACTATTTAAAAAAATGCTATCCCATGGCTCCCTGAATGATATCTGAGCAAACTGAAGTTTACGTAGAAGTCTTGCCAATTCCCACAATTATAAAAAAAAGTCTGTGAGTACCGTAAACCCCCCTGTAAAGGCACAAAAAAATGCCCCTGGAAAGCTTAGATGGTTAAAATCCGATCCTATGAAGGAGCTACTATCATCCACCACTACTCACTATGAGCCAGGATATCCCCCCCTGGATTCCTCTTCAATACCCATTATCTCCAAAGTACTCCGGGTATTCACCTGGGATTCCCTCATATAAATTATAACCATGGGGTTCCCTTTGGCATCTAACACTAACCCTGTTACCATGGGGGAACCAATGACCCACATTATATGCCAAAGAATAACCATGGGGGTTATATATACAGCACGAAGGTTGGGGAGAGGGCCAGATGGCCTTGGGGTGCTATGAGGGAATCCAGGAGAATACCCAGGTTCATAGTACCTGGTCATATTTTTATTATTATTTAACCCCTACCATGGAATGGTAAGATGCTTCTATAGAAATATGGGGATATGGGAGGATGTTGTGGCTAGTGTAGTGTATTCACAT